>LPNX011024584.1:576980-589695 GCA_001517045.1 Pseudotsuga menziesii
TGCTAGTTCCTGCTCATCATGTACTAGTACCAACTGATTCCAATTCTTAGTAATATCCACAGTGATGTCATCCCATACTATATGTTTGGTCCCTTTTAATGCATGTTTTCCTACATATCTCTTAGAAAACTTATAAAGCTCTATTTTTAATTTATTCTTAGTCCGTTATAGCTCTTGTACTATCTCATTCCTTAATCTAAGAGTATCTTTGAGGACCTTGATCTCCTCATATTTCTTATGAAGCTCTTTATCCTTTTAAACTTATTTCAGCATAATTTGCCTTTCTCTTTGCCTCTTTTTTATGGAATCTCTCTTTCAGATTAGTCACCTCTACTTCCCTTAAATTAAGATCAGATATAACTCTTTCCAAATCATCAGCTGTCTCCCCTTGGATGGATGCATTTATACCATATTTTTCTTGTGCTAAGTCAGTTACCAAAATTTCATTCACTGCCCTGTATTGTTAACATTGCTCTTTATAAAATATCACCTATTTACAAGCCTGCTCCTTCTCCTCTTGCCCTGCTATAAGCTCAGCAATTTTAACATGACTAGTATTAGGCATCTTGAATTATTCTTTAGTCACCGATATTAAGGGAACAGTAATTAGGGGTTTAATTGAGTCTTTAACTTGTGATATTTACACGACATCTTTCATTTAGGCAAACAGGGTTGGCTATCTTGATCAGAATTTGTATTATAACTCGTCAAGGAACTTGCTCTAAGGTAGGATTAATCCTTGGGGAAGGGGAGAAACCAATTAAACGAAACAAGGAGGTTGAAGGTTGGGGTTTGGTTTGATTTACAATTTTAGGGAGATCACAACCTCTTAAGAGGCTTCTAAAGCTCTAAGTTCATGTTCTAAGGTTTTAAGTTGACTCTCTAAGGTTTTTCAAAATTTAGATTATTCCTAAGTTATTTGTCTACGTAGGGCATGAGTTGGTCTAATCTCCTACACTGTGGGGTAAGTTGTATTTCCACTTGTCTAGGTATAAGTGACAAATATTGCGCTCTTACTGTTGATTCAAAATCCTGGGATGAAGTGCTGAATTCACATTTCATTTTACTGTGGGTTGCAAAGGGTACATTGGGAGAGTATATGAAAATCTATAGGTTATTCAACTGGTTTAGACAGAATGGATAGTGGTAGGAAAATTAGCCAATAGGCAATGGGAAAAATAAAATGAACATGCAACAATATATAAACAATTTCATCTCCCAACATCTGTCCCCAATTGAATATTTTGCAGGTCTGATCTACAATAACCTAGAAGTAGGACTCTGTTTTAATTCCTTCTAGATATAAGGAAATGAAATAAGTTCTTATCCAATCTAGGGAAGATTTCTTTGATATTCTATGTCTCCGAACCCAAATTGTGCAATAAACTTGGCCCAATATCCTGATACATCTTTATCCTTGAGAGTTTCGCATAAAAGTGGAGAGTGGACCCTGAGTCATATCTAGTGAGTACCCAATGCCTTTACACAATATATTTACCTATCAAATTTGTCCAAGGCCAATCTGAATGTAGAGAGGGAAATAGGCTACCTTTTCTCCATCTCATTAGTAAGTGATTGTTGCCTTTGCCTGATATAGAGGATGGTTTCCAACTTGTTATTAGTAATCCAATTTAACACAAGGATATGGATGTAGTTTGTCTCCCTGTTATTAGAAATCTTGACATGTTCAGAATCAATCACTTAGGAAGGTCTAAATCTCCATGCGAGCTGCAAAATGGGAGTGGTATTGTTAGTTGGGGATTATAATCATTGTTATCATTATTGTTCTAGCTATAGTGTACATGGATATTGGCTATTGTTAATTGTACAAGGGAATTGGTTGAAGGACTTGGAGCTAAATGTAATAGTTTTAGACAAGACAATAAAATGAGATATTGGTTTCCGTCTTTAAAATTTATTTTGTATTATTATATGAATGTTGTGTGATGCATAATGTTCATTTAGCACTGTGTATTGCAATTTTTTTATGTTACAATCAGATGTGAATGCCTATATAATGGACATGTATGTTTGCACAAGCTTTGTACCATTTGGATCATTGAATGAATCAAGTTGTTGAATTATTGGTTTAGAACAAAATTAATGTGTGCATAGGCCCATTATGCATTTGTAATCTGAAATTTACTATTTCTTGGTGCAAGAAAAAGCTATTCTTGCATCCCCCACTTTTCTATGGCTCTCTGCAAGTCCCCTAGTGACTCCAAATATTTTGAGAACTCCAACATTACTCAAATCTTGGTAGATCGAAAGTAGGGACAACAATGCCTCTTCGTGGAAATTCTTGTTATTTAACAAGGATAATAACTTCCACAAAAAAAAGACTTTCCTTGGGTAAAACCTCTAGGCAGTTCTTCACATTCCAGGCATGCATCTTGGGGTAAACGTTGTCAGCAAACATGTATGCCTGACTCCAAGGTCCTCGTTGATTCGATCTTATGACCTCCTTCTAACTTTGGCATGGAAATTCAAACCAATTATCCCTAGGGTTTCTGGCAGGTGCATTGGCTAGAATGTTAGTAAGCCTTTGGTTGCACTTGCATCCACTAGATATTGTGAAGACAATAATTCAATCTCTTACTATTGGTCATAGGTTTCTCTTTCATAATTCGGGGTCCATTATTTCATAGAGAGGTATGCTTCTTTTAAAGTCAAAACAAATCCCTGAAAACTTTTCATTTGATTGATTACCAGGACTAATGTGTTGTCTGGTCCTTATTTTTTTTTAAATTTCAATTGTGGTTGCTTGGCTTCTAGGTATAAGAGTCTTGTACAGAGGTATAGGAAGTAACCTTGCATCTTTTTCACCTATATCAATACTTTATAACTTTATGTATGGGTCCGAAAGCAACCTTGCTGCCACACTTGGAAAAGGTAAATACTTCTTCCACGTCACATCCTGTTCTTTGTTTTATATTAGAAATTGCTTTATTACTTCTCCAAGTAGAGAAACATGTTTCCACTTGTAGTGTGCATGTCTACTCATTAAGAGACAGTCCCTACCATGAAATTCCCTAATTCCCAATAAACATGTACTTTTGAAGTGGATCAACCCTCTTTTAGAGCTACTGCTATACGAGTGTGCTAGGAAACTAGCCCTTTTACCATTGTATCACACACAAATCCAATTAAAACTAGGAAATTTGGGTTTAAGGCACCCATAAATTTCCATTTTCACACAAATTGCATTAAAGAGACACCTAGAACAATCCATATGATTGATATTAGGTGAAATTATGCCCAACAGCATAGTTCTACTGATGGTTAGCCTTCATGTATCCCGAAATTCATCTTAGAGTAATTGGCATGACTATTTACAAGTAATTTAGCCCTAAAATATGCACGTGAATGAAGATTGAGGTTGTTTTCATGCCCAGACTTCTGCAAAAGTGCCCAAAACCTGAGGTTGTTTTCACGCTCAGACTTCTGCAAAAGTGCCCAAAACCTGAGGTTGTTTTCACGCTCAGACTTCTGCAAAAGTGCCCAAAACCTTTGCAACAAGCTGGCTTTCTATTGTAACAATGCACATAATGCTGGTTCAATCCACAAAACTGGGCCAGAATTCATCTTTCATGCCAAGGTCTGAATTTTGGTCATTTCCTCATTATTATGCTTCCCAAAATACACAAAAGTCACCTTTGAATGCTCATGGCTTGAAAATGGCCTTGAAATTCACCCCTAGATACCCATTAAAATAGATTTTATTTTGATATGTACTTGGTTTTCGTTTTTTAAAGTATTAGACAGGGGTTTGGAGAATTTTTGTGTTGCATGGCATATAAAGAAAACATAAAAATTGGGACAACTAAAGGAAAAACAACACAAATTGATCCATAAACCAATGAATATTGTGAAGCAAAATTAATTAGAAAATAGAAACCTAGGGATAAATAACTGGAAACCTAGAATAATAGGTGGTGGCCCGAGCACAGAAAAATAAAAATTCTCGGCATAATTGGGAATTTTTTTTTTACAACATAGACCTTAGGGTTACGGATTTGGGGCGGTGCCAAGGACTTAGAATAGGTTAGCTTCTTTGAGTTACTATCCTCTTCGATGTTGTTATGTGATACCCTTGAGAATTTTAAATGTTTTAGTACTTCATTCCTACATCCAAAAATTCATTTTAGGAAGACTTCCTATGCCTCCTTTGAGTAATCCACAAATTCCTCTTCCTCCATCCTAGCCTCCCAAGATTATCACCTCATAAACCATCTTTCTAACCAAAACATGTATACGAATATAAAATCGGGAGATCATTATATTGACTATATATTATTTTCAATATCAGGAAACAAGAAGAAATTTTTATGTGCAACTAAATGCAAAAAAAGGATTTCAAATGCCAATATAGTTGGAAAGAATGCATTGAATCATGTCACACATTGGTTAATTTTACAAGATAATGTTGCAATGCAAAGTTGTGATGATGCCCTAGTTGGTGATTGGTTGATGGATCCTCATGATATATTGGTGTATTGATCTTGATATGCTCTCTTTTTGGTAATATTGGAATGCTTGAGTATCTTTCCTTAGAATCCATCTAACACTTTGTGCTTTCATGGAATGGGAACCAATAAACTTAGGGTTTCCCTATGTTTTAAAGAGTTAATAATTTCTCCTTGATGAAGTATTTCCTACGCAATATTTGACAGTATGGTTATTGATGTGGTTATGTGAGTTTGGTGCCTCCGAACTATAACACTAGGAGATGATGGTGAACTTCAATCATATGTCATTTTCTCATGACACATTTATCATCTTCTCATGGAGTGCCCTAGAATTTTTGGTTTTATTTGGCATCTTGATGACATGGATTATCATTTTTTATGAAGCACTAGGCTTATTGCATGTTAATGATGGTATTTTGACTTTGGAGGCTTTTCTATTGGGGTGCTCTAGCTCATTGAATGTGGTTCACACTTATGAATGAATTTTGTACTACATGCTAGTTGAGTGGGCCTTAACAGTTTGCAAATTCATTTTGTAGAATGTCTCTAAACAGTACCCTAAGATTCCACCTACACACATAGCAAACAAACAATTGGTTGAGGTTAAAATCAATGATAAAATAGCATATTTTGGATGCACAATTCCTAGGGTACTTCCTATAGTACATTTCATACCTCATATGCAAACACATGTTGTTCTCTTTCCTTTATTGACATGAATGGATAGTCTTACAACTCACTGGTAATTACATAATGAAGTGAGGGATGTTACATCCATTTGACAAGACTGTCATAAGTGTTTGGTGTTGTGTTTGGATATATGATAGACATAAAGGATTTATCTATTTTCTAATTATAAGTATCTTGAGGTTAATTGCAACTACCTAGATCCAAGGGCTACCAAATCAACCCTAGCCCAACACTTGCACACTCACCAAGGATTCTCTCCTCTCTTATGGAATTTATTATTATTTTGGAGGACTTGGTCCATCTTAGATACTTATATATTATCCCAAGAACATGGTTGTGTGGGAGATACTTTACAATGGAGTTCTATATCAATCCCACTATTTGCACCGTTCTCTAGGGAACACCTTCTTTGGAGTTGTTTTTAGTAAGAGTTTGATTTGGTTTAATAATGAAATGGCCCTTTTCTCACATGTGTCATCATTTAAGAAGAGGAGCACTCCACATTTGAGGCTCTTTGTGCACACATATCTAGGTCACACCACTCTAAGAAGCATTATAAGCCTATGAATGAGGAGTTCAACAATCAACACCATTTACATTGGGTTACACGGAGGTCTTGGTGTTTTTGATTCAATGCCATTCACATATTCTCATACATGATAGAATCCAAGGAAAAGTCTATAATCCTACCAATCCTGCATTCATAAAAAGTGTTTTCTACCGAATTCCTACTCTCCATGTGATGTTTGATGAGGTTGGAACCACTATCAAAACCCTAGGTCCTTCTTAGATGGACTAAAACCCTAGCACTTCAATTATCCTCTAGGTTTCGTCTTTCAGAAAACCCCAGCCCTTGAGAAATACGAAGGCCTTGCAATGTATCCCACCAAGATATCTAGCCACACCAAAAGCCTTAAAACAAGTTATCACCAACACCAACAAGTCCATTCTTGATCTTTCACCAAGCTTGCATCACACAAACTCTCTAAGCAAAGTGCTCCAAGACTCCTCCAAGGTTTCTTTGCCACAAACTCTAGGTCCTTCTCACATGGACTCAAACCCTAACACTTCAAGTATCCTCTAGGTTTTATCTTTCACAAATTGCAACCCTTTAAGTATCTTCTAGGTTTTGTATTTCACAAACCCTAGCACCTTCCTTCCTTTAATGAAGACAATTATAAGTATTCAAGGCAAGTTTTTCTTCAAGAAACAATTGATCCAATCAACCCTCACTTGATTCTACATGAATAATACAAGTAAATACTCTCTCCTCCCTTCATATATAATAGGTGAGGGAGGCCAACAATAGTAAAGTGTACTAAATCCACAAGCAACCTAATTTATTGTCAAGATATAGTCTCCTCTTGAAGTGCTCTATGTTCAAGGTGTACACATGTTGAGACAAGGCTCCTCAGGAGGTGTGCTCTCCAAGCATGGGTTTCATTTACATGATCCTTTTTTAGAGACCACCCATATAGGGATTGCAAAACCATGGACTAGTGTGACCTTTCCTTTCCATCATATGAATTGGATAGGAATTATCCGATTACGACAAAGTTTTGTCGCTAATTTTCCCAGCCATCTTCACCATCTCAAATTTTGGAAATTTCATCTAGTTTTGCACACATATATATTTTTCTTGCATTATGGTAATGTTGTTGAACAACAAGATAAACAAATCAGTCATTTCTAGCAATGTAACTTGAGGCGGTTTCATTTTGATGTCATTGCAAAGTAATTCTAGCCAAGAAACCCTATAATTTTAGATGCATGTGTGGGTAAAGGATCAACTCTTGAGCCATTTTTTAGGATGGAAATGATATAGTACAACAAAGTTTTGTCGCTGATTTTCCCAGCCATATTCACCATCTCAAAATTTGGAAATTTCATCTAGTTTTGCACACAAATATTTGTTTTTGCATTATGGAAATGTTGTTGAACAACAAGATAAACAAATCAGTCATTTCCAGGAATGTAACTTGAGGAAAAATTCCATTTCCTTGTTTAAACATTTTTCTTCATGTCAAGCTGAGAATATTCTAATGATGGAGGAGCCTACATCTCTCTCTTGAAGATATTGTTGATAATTTTGCATGTTGGCACCCTCATGTTGATTATGTTTAAACTTTATACAATCCCTATCCAATCTTGGATGGAAGAGGCTTGTGGGAAGACTTTTTATGTATGTTAAATGTCTGATGATATTGTACATGGTCATGATCTCGTGATGAAGATTGAAACATGTTTTCTTATGATAATTATTTTCAATTTACATTTATGAGTTATAAGCACACATCAAGGAGAACACCTATGATGATGATGATTTCTCTAAATTATGTCCTTGCTGCACAAAATAAAAAATACACGTATGGGTGTCAAATTCAAAAGCCCTAGATTCAACATGAGACCCACTTCCCAATACCAAATCAACAAGGGGTATGCATTTATTTCAATGCTTGAGCACCAATGTTTATATTTTCATTTCAAGATTTCCTAGCGAAGATCAATCTCTTTAAATAGAGCCCCCACATGTACCATCAATTTCATGATAATGTGGTCGACCCCTCAAAATACCTATATACTCTAGTAGAGCAGATAATGGTGCCTGAATTATGTTTGCAGTGGACAAAAGAATCCCATATCTTCTAGATCCATTGTTTCTAAACCCTTTGGTGCCTGTACTATAAGTTTCCATTTAAATCAGGACCTCGAATTGGGGTTTATTTGTTAAAATCACGAGACCTTGACTTAGGGTTTGGTAGATACAATGTCTAAATATAAAAGGCCTCCCTGGGCCTCCCAACCCGGGTATCACTTGTACAAGTTGCAGATCAGCATAAAACCTCAGTTTGTTTTTAAACAAGTGTTGAGCCTTGAAGATCCACATCTACCATATGAAGGATTTGTTCAACATTATTAAGTACCCTTATTTGAAAATTGTTCTTCAATGACTGAAAATGATCATGCTTGATGACAAAAAAGAGGTATAGTCCAAAGAGTAACATCTGATATGTAAACACTAAAATCAGGAAGCGTAAAACCATGCATAAATATGTGATCTTTGTAGACACTTGTGTAAATATAAAGAAAATAGTTAATGGCAAAATGAATAGATAAGGATTGAGTTATTTGGTTTATTGGATACAAGGGTTGAATCTATTATTAAACATTTGTTACAATTTTATAACATTTAGTTTAGGAGTTTGTTGTGATGAGTTGGAAGTTTATCTAAGTTATATGTAAGCCTACGGGTGTAGAGTGAGGAGAGAGGAGTGGCCAAGAAAATGAACAATCGGGTCAATGTAGAGTGGAAAACTGACCTAGAAGTTGTGTGATCAGGTCGGTGTAGTGATAGAAGCTCTCAGAATGTGAACTCATCTATAGAGGTTGGAGAAATTAATGCATTTCGTCGGATATCGGACATATATGGTATACTACCGACATCTTCAATTCGTTTATATGACTTTAACCATGTATACAGGGAGCACAATATGAGTGTAGACTATTTATCCAAGGAAGCATTGAATATGAAGGTTGGCCTCCTCTCCTTCTCGTAACTTTTAGAAGGAGAAATCATTGAGGAAGGCATGATACAATTAATTTAAGCACTTTTTGATTTCTATGGCATAGTCTTTTTTGGTTCTTTCTACTATGGGATACATCAACATATTTCTTGTTTTAGCTGGGGATATTAAGTTTGTTTTCATCCCGTCAGGGGTGTGTTTTCTCCACCCTAGATACCTCCTTAGATAAGTTGTTTGGGATCCTTATGTTCTTTGTGTGGTATTGCTAGTTTTAGTCATCTTGGGATTGTGGGTTCCATCCCTCCCCTTGGAATTTTTTTTGATACTTATGATCTCCACTCATTAATGGCCACTGACTTATTGTTAGGACTATGTAAAAGTTACCTTTTATTCACTATTGAATATCAAGGAACACCTCTTTTTCTTCTGAAAAAAGTTACAGAATATTTGCAAATGATTTTATCACATACATTGAGATCCTTAAACTGGGTATTTAATATTTTTGGGTGAGGAAACAAACTAAATTAAAGTAGGTACACCTAAGAATATTGTAAAAAACATAGTTTGTATTTTGAGATAAATTGGCTGAAGCATTTGCTATGGAGCGACTTGTTATCTATATTGTGTTAAAGGGATATGTGATGAACTGTTACACTAGGAAATTATTGATATTATTCAAGATAATGATATCACCATTATGTTATGCTTATAAGTCTTTCCAAGTTTTTTTCTATTATTTGCCAATTTGTTTTCCGGACATGGTGCAAGTAAAATCAAACAGGTATTTTTCAGACCTGTCTTCTTCCAGCGAGGGTAGTTTGGGAAGGCTAGAGGAAACTGATACATCCAGTAGGTCTACAAGGGATAGATCAACTAGATGTCATAAGATCATAAGAAAATTCAATAAACGCATGGATTTTTTTCTCAGAGGAGGGGGTTCATGTTCCTATGATGATGAGACAGTAGGAGACATTTAAGGTACAAGCATCTAGTGAAACAATGAGTAGGGATCTTCCTCAAGTAAACACTGATTTTTGTGTGAATTAGAGGATATATAGAATTGCACCATCATCATTACATGGATTGGGGTTGTTTTCCATGGATGGCATAAATGTTGGATATAGAATATGTATAGAATTGATGGAGTATGTTGGACCCTCTTACAACTACAATGATTGGATGTGTCTGGTCCAATATACACGAAGTATGCGTAGATATGGGTTTACAACAAATTATTTACAACTTAAAGACAAAGATCAAAATAAAGGAGCAACATTGTACATTGACGAAAGGCCAACAATAACTGAGAATATTGTGGGGTTTATAAATAGTACACCGCCAAGGTCTACACTTAAGTAACCCAACTGCATATTCAAGGAACATGAAGGAAACTGTGTCTTTGTATGTGCCATTAAATCAATAACCATTGGGGAATAACTGTTTATTAATTACAATTTGAATCGTGTAGATACAAACACGGTTAGTATAGTTATGGTACATCCAACAATTTACCCAACATTTTATTAATTATTTTAACATCTTTAGGATTTTTCGTTAGCATATAATTATAATTTTCTATTAAATTTCCTATGTTGACTTTGGAGGGAGGTGATGGGGGGCTCATCACCCTAGCAAAAGGTGAGAGGAGTACACGATCCGCAAGGCAACATGTACACATCAAAATGTTATGTCTTAAAATTGTTTTAGTGAGTATTTTGGTTTCGTTAGGTAATTTTTAGTATGATTTTGATGCAGGGTTCTCTCAGGGGCACCTCCTTCATAGTAGATGTTAGTAGACCTGCCTCAAGGTGGTAGGTATATATCGATATTTCCATTGTAAAAATTTAGGATGGACAAACAGATCTGTTGTTATGTATTTTCATTAGTATATTCGGTTTGTTTATATAATCTTATCTATTTTTCATGCATAGTGTTGATCAGGGAATCCAACCGCCAATTGCTTAGCCGACTGCAGCATCACGGCAACAGGTAAACATGAATGTAATTCTACATTTTAAATACTTTAAAATTGTACACATGTATATCGTGTAGTATAATGTTTATTTTGTTATGTATTTTTTCATTTTCAATGTTTGCGTTCATTATGATAATGTTGTCTACTTTTTTTTGCAGGTTGATGATCGGGGAAAGTCCCCAGCTGTTGATCAGATGACTGGAGCCTCGGGGCAACCTGTAAACCTGTTGTGCCCCTACCCAACAGCCTTTAAAAAACATTATTTCATCAAACAAAATTGTATTTTATTTTTGATGAAATGTTTGAATTTCATATAACAAAACTAAAGAATTGACAGTTACTGAAATGGTGACCTTCCAGCAGCTACTGAAACATGAAATTCAACGTTTTTAAAAGAAACCTTTGCGAACTATGGATTAGTTGACAAAATAACTATGTTCAAGTTATTTCTTTGGATGGATTTACATTAACAGTTAAGGGATGAGCATTAATATTTTCTTTTTATATATCTTTTTCTCATCTTGAAATCTTGTCTAAATGGTAATCTCTCGATTTTTGCTATTTAATTTTATTATTATGGATGTTGATAAGGTTGAGAAATTGGGTGATTGATCATAATGTGGGTTAACTTGAACGTTAATCAAAAGAGTATTATTTCATGGATTAAAATGTTTGTATTGAAAGGAGATTTATGGTAGTGAAGCTTTCAGCACTTTTGCAATAAATGCTATATCTTGTTTTCATAAATCCCCATATGTGGATGGACATTATGACAATTTCCAAAGTATTGTTACCACATTACTATATTTTAATTGATGGCGAGGACATGTGACCAGATCAATTCTGAATTTTTGCAAATAAAAGAAACTTTCATTAAATGAATTAGAGGGTGCTGAACTGTGAGGGTGCAATGAGATTATTTCTTGGGTTACATATCATGACTGACAGCAAAGGAATGATTGCAAACACCTCGTTTCTCTGCTGATAGTTAATGTGTAAACAGCTAATAATAATAATTGTTGAATTAGTTTGTAGTCTCATGCATTAGCTGTCTTCATTCGAGAAATTGTGAAGGATAAGAACACTGTGGTTTTTATCACATAATAACTCTAAAAATATGCTGGAGAGAATATGGTAAAAAATAAACAAGAAAATCTGTGAAGTGGTAGTGAGAGATTAAAGATCGAGTTTGAAAATAAATAAATGTGGCTGACTTTAATAATTGATCACATGATTTTATGTTTCATTTCATTCCTGTTTTTGAATTTCGTTTATGATTTTGGTTATTTATTAATGTATTGGTTTTGATGTTAAGATTGGACGCAGATATTTGGGGATTATAGATCTCAATTGATTTTCAAATCACCCAAGCTCAAATTTAAAGGGAGCAGCAGTTCAGTTTACTGCCAGGATTGTGCAAGTCGCCGAAATCGCGTAGCTTAATAACAGGCGATTTTGTGAGATTTATTGTGAGCAAATGGAGGCGAAGCTTAAAAATATGGCACATGGGTTTTCTTCAGAACAGACCCATTTAGCTAAACTCAGGGGGATTTTGCCAAAAAATGATGGATTTCAGGATATTTTTAGGGTTCTCTGAACGCGATTTTGGCAGTTGCGGCCGACAACGAAATGGTTGTTTCCAGAAATTCGCCTGTGCTGAGCTTATTTTGTTTTGATTTCTTCTGATCATGGTTTATTTAAGCAGGGAAGAATTTGATTGGAGTGAGGAGACTGGACTGAGAGATTGCTCTCTCAGATCAAAACATTGTTGCCTGAATTATTCTGTAATTGTTCAACAGCATTGAAGAACTTCTTTTTCAAGGTTGGAAGATCAAATCAAGAGCTGGAGCTGGGGAAAGCAGACTATATGCTGTTAAAGATTAAGAGATTTCTCTCTTGAAAGCTCAGAAATACTGCTGCTAAGGGATCGATAGTTAATGGAAGGAATAGACAAGACTGGGTTTGATTTATTTGTGACTTTGGACAGCTACCTGTTTGCAGCCTCAATCTTTTGAATTGGTGATACCTTAATATATGTTTACTGTTTGTATACATTG
>LPNX011024584.1:589831-624214 GCA_001517045.1 Pseudotsuga menziesii
AATTTATCAATTCATTAGTAAGTAGATTAATTAGTTTGATTTGTACATTTGATTTAATTAACCAAAGTAATAGCTTTAGTTTTATCTTTTAGACTTAGTTTAGTTAGAATTTCAGGCTAACAGAGCCTTTAAACCTGTCGGGAGCGACTATTCCAAACAGCTTGGAGCCTGTTCTAAGGGTCCCGGACTGGGTCGTTTTACCCTGTTGCGGGCTTAGTCAAATACGCCTGTCAACAAAACCTAAATGTAATTCCACATTCCAAATACTTCAAAATTGTACACATATAAAAAATGTAGCATACTGTTTATTTTTGTTATGTATTTTTTAGTTTTTACATATTGCGTTCATTATGATAATGTTCTGTACTTTTTTTGTAGGTGGATGATCAAGGAAAGTCCTCAGTTGTTGATCAGACCACACCCTCGTCTAGACATTAGGTAAACCTAGACGTAATTCTAAGAATCTATCATGATAGACAATTTTTGTTAATATATTTTTTTGCGCAAACTATTGCTTCAAAGCCTAAGCAATGCTTTATATATTTATGTTTTAGACAGGGGATTCGGTATATGAAACACCAACTCAGCAGTCTTTAAAGTTTGATGTCTACCAGTTGATGAAATATAATGAAATTAGTAGGTCTGTAGACCTGTTGAAGGTGCTACAGAAGACCATGGAAAAACAAAATGAGAAATTGGTTCATCTGTGATTGACTGTTCCACAAATAGAAGAGATCAAATCAAATATTCAATTGTTGATCTAGAGATATCAACAATTGAAAGTAATTTCTAGAATAATAATGTAAATTCATTTAGAACTTTATAATTTTTAATTTTATATGATATTGAACTTATAATACTGCAATGGTTTGTATTTACAGGAAATTATGCAGTTAAACGCTGGTGGTGAAGGAATTGTTGGTCCCAGTGACCAAACAACTCCACGTACACCACATACTGCTCCCTTTTTTTCCACTGAACAGTTGGAAACATGCTCTGTGACACCCCCGAGGCTAGCAGAGGGTGCAGGAAATGCTGAACAACCCACAACAGATGCTGCAGAAGAAGGGGTGGATGCATGGTTTGATACCAATGATGATGCTGAAGCAACATTTCCTGTATCTTCTCATGTCACTAGCACTGGTTCAATAGTGACAACATTTTTGGTGAACGATGAACTCGTTCCAATAAAGATAGAGAAGATTTCAGGTGATTATAGATTGTTCAATTTAGTTATTATTATTTGTTTCTAATTTACCGATAATATTTATTAATGTTGACTAATGATGGCGTTATTGTTTTGCAGGAAATGATGTATTTTATAAAATTATAAATGATTTGTCCTTGGAGATATTTGGGCCCACCATCTGCACAAGGCGGGACATATAGGAAAAAAATTTAAAGGATGAGCTAACTAATCGGCTGGTTGGTCTGTTCGAAAAAGATACCTTTGATACATTGAAGGTCCTACAAAAGGCTGGACAACATATGAAGATTGTCCGAGACCAGTATAGGGTTCACCTAGAAAAGAACCCTAGGTATGAGCGCCCTCCGATGATTCCATCAAGGGAGTGGAAAGCCCTAGTGGAAGATGGAAAAGAGAAGGGTCTAAGAAAAGCAGGAACGATACGACCATGAATAGGGAGGTATGCAATACATTCCACAATGTAATGGTAAGCCTTATTATTATTAATTTTTATATCGAATTCGGAACATCGAATAACGTAATTCAACACTTGATTAGGTTTTGGTGAGATGGGTGCTTAAAGAACAACCCATTTTGACCTTTAGTACAAAGGTATGATAAAGAGATCCCATAAATGCAATCATGCCTAGATTCCTACATGCCGGTAGGAACATTTTCCTAAAAGACCATGCCAAGGGTTATATTACCTTAGTGAGCTATTGCTAACTATACTCATCTGAAGTACCATGATTCCTTTACCCTTAAGCTGGAAATCTAGATACTAAGTAACTTGTATCTTCTTTGATAAAGGGAAAGGAGTCATTTGAATTGTTGGAGTATTGGAAACCAAAAAAACCAGCCATGGGATCACACTTTTCACATTTTGGAGTATATCTGGTTCATCCAGTGTTACTTGTTCCATAATTAAGGTAGAAACAAGCACCTAAAATTGTAGGAAAGATGCCATGAACTTGTAGAAAACATAAAAATAATAATACCAGGGACATTGCTTAATGGGTATGAAAACAAAAAATGAGCATTCATAGTAACGACAAAGAATACATCAACTTGGTAGAAAATGTAGAAACAAAAGTTCCATGGGTTAATTTTATCTTTAGTCCTCTTGTTATGCTAGTAGGAAAAGGTTAAAAGGAAAGTTATTTTCTCAGAGACCATGGAATATAGGGACTTTGTTTAAGGCAAACGTTCCACTATTGGGAAGATATATTTTCATAGAATGTAATGAGGAATTCTAGTACAATTGTCCTCTAAGTAATAAGCCCCAAAATTACACCTCTTTGTCCTTGAACTAGAGGATTTTCTCTTTTGGTTAGTTCACGTATTTTTTTAGGATTTTATCCAAAGTGCACCCTATAACTCCCAAATTCCATATTTTCCATTCTAGAGAATCCATAAATAAATATGGTAACTAAGTAGATCCATTTTGGATGCAGTAAAAAAATAATTTAACATGGGGTAAGAGACTTGAACCCTACACATTTCCTAAATAGAATTTCCTTTTCCAATCTATAGTGGGAAATCCCCATCACATCCCAATGAGAGAGAGTGTTTCCTGTGAATATTCCTTTCTTTGTTCTTGTATTCACTTTTCACCACTCAATCCCATTGACCTACCTTTGTGGTCATTTGTCAGAAATTAATATTATTATTTGACCTTATCTTTATCTATAGGTTTCCACAAAAGAACTTAAACTTCAAGATACCAATACTAATAAATCATTGCAATTTTAATCTTCTAGATCCTACATGAAATAATATATGAAAACTACCATCAAAATCTGTCTTTAATTTTTAATACATTGCTACAGGATTGTTTTAAGGATGCTACATATCTAAGTTTCCACAATTTTGATACTGCCATGAACTTCAAAACTACCCAGATTTCTTAACAAGGTTTATTTTCAGAGCTAGAGTCCCTAAACCTCCAAGAAGAGATGAATTGATGCTACTATGACCTCAAAATTGTTCATATTTGTTGTTTGGCACCTCCAGAGGTTGTTGTTGAAGTTTCAATCCATGGTCTATACACAAATACAACCAAACTTGCCTAAAAACCCTCCTTTTCATTTAAATAATGGATAATCTTTGACCCTTTTAATCTAAAGTCTATAGGTCATATATATCTTTTATCACTGTCAAAAGGTTGAGAATAGGCCTAATTGTGCACATGTTACTGACACTAGGGTTGCAACTGATAGGAAATCACCCTATTTTCTCTTTATTATCGTTTCTCCACCCACAGGACTACCCAAACATGAGACTAAATATTTTTTGGAGTTGGGAGGCTGAGATATGCCAGAAGTTCCCAAATTATGCCAAGCTTAATAGATTTGGTTGTTTTAACCATAGAAATTTCCCATAAATTCAAAATAGTTGTTGATTGAGGGTTGATCAACCCTAAAAAATAGCCCAAAATGCCTAAACAGTGCCTAGAATTTGTCTTGATGCTGATTTAATATGTGGCCTCGCTTCAAGAGATTATGTCACTTAAACCAAGTTCAGTACATCTTGTGGAACTTTTTACTATAAGATATGAATCCAAAAATGTACATCTTTACCATTTATGTGTTTTGAGCTCATTCCATCATAGTTCTCAAAATATTAGAGGCATGCAAGTTCACATTTCAGATAATTGGGAAACAGTGTGAAGGGTGGTAGAAATAAGAAGCACAAAAATCAGCTCCACTAGTGTTGCAAGCTGCTAAACTAATGTACTTAATGAGACAGAATGTCCATCAATTAGAAAGTTTCCAAGCATGAATAGATCTACATCTATGAACTTTATGATCAATGGTAAAGAGCAATAAGGCTTAGCTATTCAAGAATACATTAAACAAAGACTATCAATGTATATAACAAGATAATCATTTGGTCATGTAAGAAAGATGACAGACGTGTAAGCACGGAGAAAACAATATGAGTATGAACCAAAATGAATATTTAATCATTAGATAACCATTAAGTATTCAATACATCCAAAATACCAAACGATCTTCAATATAGGCTTAGAAACCTTAATTACATTTCAATCCTACAATATATAGATGCATAATAGAAATATCAGATCCAAAACTAATGGATCAAGAGCTTCTTAAGACTGAGTTTAGACTATTAGTTAAAATAAAATCGGGATCTAGTAAGATCTGAATCAATTCTAGATCCTATTTTCATGGTCAAACCTTGACCATTATATATTTAGCTATTCCCAATGCCAAGTGGATAGCTATTCGAGTACCAAAGAAAAATTCACCAATAACTAGAGCCTAGAACATCATCCTCCTTGCTGCGCTGGTCTGCAGGTTGAACTTGGACCTTGGAATCCAATTTGCTCAAACTCCTTTGACATTTCTGTAGCAACAACTAGACTCTTCTTATGTGACTTCCAATTGCAAAAACTCTAATTTATCACATTGTCCATTGAATTTTTCTACAAACACCCTTGTTACTTGGTTGTGATATCCTTGCAGCCTGTTATAAAAGGTGTAATATCCTACCCTTTGGAACAATTCCAAGCAGATTGGAAATTCTAGGGAGATGCCAAGCAAAAAGAAAATAGACTGGGACAATGCAAGCCGCTACAGGAAGTAGAAAACTTCATCCACAAAAATGCTTATGCGTTGAATGCTCCCAAGAGCCAATCGACAAAGATATCTCAACGCTTTCTTGCCATTAAAACAAGGAATCATAGTCTTTCATTTCACCTTATCCATGCTCGGTTGAGATGACTTCTTCACGTTCTTTACCCATGAAGAGACCCGGTTGTGGCTGGCACTTGACATTTTGAAATATCACTTCATTTGATATTTCAAATCTTTTAATGATTATGCCCTCTTGCTGTCTAGGATTTAAGACCTTTGATTTATAACCTTTCCATTTTAAAACCAATACTCTTGATGATACATGGCATTTTATCATCATGGGTGTAGGTGTATGTACAAACAAGTACAATAACCAAGGAGGCTTGTAGTCACTGAGGAGACACACCTAGAAACAATTAGGATTTGAACCTAGCCCTTTTAACTAGGGAGGACCACAACTGCAAATGAGCCACACTTTTTTCCAATATATATTGTACTAAAAGTTTTATTTGTGGGATGCAACCAATAACTTAAATCTTTGTTGAAAATGATATTTAGTCAGACTTTAATCATAAAAAAAATCTATATAGAAAATCAGCAATACTCTCCTTTAAAGTTTCACAACTTTAATATGATTATGTACTTTTTTAGAGGTTAATTAAATAAGAGTTTCAAATCTTCACTTTTTATTTATATTTTAAAGTAGATGTCGATTATTAATCACTAAATGTTGCGACCTTGCAGAGGTTTCACTCTTTGGTTGCATATCATATAGATAATGAAGCCGAGAAGTGAGAAAATACAATATATTTTTCAAAGTGATTTTAGTTTGTATTTGGTCCAGTAATATATGCTCTAGATATAGAAATTGTGTGCATAGCTTATCAACTTTATACTAATTAGCAATGAAACTTTCAAGGTGAATTTAGTTTGTATTTAGCTCAGTAACACGATGTAGCTATATAAATTTTGTGCATACTACATATTAATCAACTAGATGGATGAAACTAGGAAAAAAGAAGAGTAATTATGTGTTAAGATTTAGAGGAAGAATGCCTCTCTTTAAAATGTGTAGTTGTAAGACAAACTCTTATTTTATTTTTGGTGTGCAAAATTGAGAAATATTTTTTTAGGCTACCCTAAAGAGTACCCTAGTTTTGAGCTTAGTAAAAATTAAATATTAAACATAATAATCTAAAACAATTAAACAAATCGTAAGCTCAATGTTTAGATTTTTTTTTTAACGTTGTTGCTTATTCTAATGATTTGATCTGTTTTCCTTAGTATGAGATGAAAACATTTACAACAAAGATAGTAAAGGTGATGAAACAAAACCTTCTTTCATGGCAAGGTGGACATATTATCTTGCCACATGTAAGTTGTCTTGTTGTATAGTTATTTACACTTTTGTGTTTATAATGAAATGTAGCTCTTTAGTTTGATTTAGTTATGTTTGTAATAGCTATTCAGGCTATTGTGTGTATAATGAAATATGGATTTTTAAGTTGGTTCAGTTATATGCGAATAGAGAATGAATATGAATAAGTGGAGCAATATTTTGGAGAGAAGGGTAAGCCATATGTAAAATGGGTAGTAAACATGGCATTATCATGAAATAAAAGTATTCCCTGGGTGGAGTGCAAACAAATTGAATTCCTAGACCCAATTATGAGTCTATATTAATAGCTTTGTGAAATCATAGAAGTCTGACTTCCAACACAACCTTCCGTATCTATAGAAATTTATTATAATACAAGGCTCATACTAATATATGGATTAATTCGTTTAGAGATCAATACCTTCAATGATTACTACTATGACTATTTCCAACCTAATTCTTTTAGGAAGCCAAAGATGTGGACTGAGAACTGGGTTGGATGACAATGATTTATAATCACCAACATAACCATTGTAATGTGTATTCATTCATTTTCACCTACATAAGTTAAGAGATTAAATAATATATGTGTCAATTAGAGATCCATGCAATTAGGGAAGAGCTTTCTTCTTATATATGCAATCCCACACCATGTTAAAAGGGCCCAAATCATATTTATTCATTATTATTTAAATCCTACATTTATGTAGTAATATAATTTTCCTTTATTACTCTATCATTGCATATTATTTCCAAGTGGAGCTTGAGGGTTTCAAGTCCAAGGCCTTCTTGTTCATCCTTCTTAAAAATTGTTTTTATTTTACAGGTTTCAGACAATGGGACGGAGGACCCCTCATAAGCCTATTGAGGATATTGCATTTGCAGGAGCCTGATTTTTCTAGAGAGGAGGAACATTTCAGAACCATTCATGGTGGATTTGAGTCTTCCTTTGTCTGAGGGTGGGGGGCGCTCTAAGGTTGGGTGTATTCTTATCTTTATTTCTTTTAAATGGTTACAAATATGAAACTCTATTACCCTAGGTTGTAGAGTATTAAAAAATGATTCTGGTTCAATTATTGTTTCACAATCATAAAGTTAGGAACTATTGAGTCCATATTTGGGATTTTCTCCTATTTGAAACAATATGGTACTGTGTACTCCTTATAGGGAATATAAGGCATAGAAAGTAGGGGCATCTTAAAGAGTTGCACAAAGCTATAAAACAAGTGAACCTACTCTGTTTATAAAGACATTAATAACATTTCAATGGGAAGAAGCCTTGATATTTCTCCTTTAATTGAAGAATTTTTCTGTATTAGGTTTGCAAGAAATATACATAATTATATTGAATTGAAGCATTTATTTTTTGCAAGGGAGTTTTGTTCTAAAAATATTTTACAAGGAAACCAATGACTAAATGTTAAGGATTAAAATGATGTAGAATATGCAGGTTACATTATATTCTATATATAATTATGGTGTGTGTGTTACACTTATTAGCAGCATACACAATAAGGAGGATGAAATTCAGTTTGAGCATCTTATAATCTACCTACTTGGTTTAAACTACCATTCAAGTGCTGAAATATTGTAACTTCAAAGAATATTCTATATGTATCTTTTGTGGTCCCCGGTGGTCCTACCGGTAGAACCACTTGTATTACTTTGTACCCCAATGATTATAATCGGAAGAACTAATAAGAGTCATGAGGTAGTCCCCTCTAATTGTAAAGGTGGGTCATTAGCACCACAGTGTGGTTACTTGAGCCTACATGTGTAACTCGAGCCTATATGTCGAATGAGTTAGTTAAAGTGAACGGATGAATATAAATAGAGGTGCGGTGCTCCTCATTTGATACACACACTCTCACTTGTGTAGCGCATTAGTGGAGAAGAGAAGTAGCTGGAGAAGGAGGAGGATCAGGATTTTATCTCCTTGCTGGTTTTATCTTTTATCTTTTATCCTTTTGGGGCATTTGTATTGAGGAAGCTTTTGTTGGGTTTTTCCCTTTAGGGTTTTCCCACGATAAATATTTGTGTTCCTGTTGTATGGTTGTGCTTGTCTATCTTTCAGTGATCCTGTTTATATGCTTTTGTTATGAAAATGAAATGAAGTACTGATGTCTTAGCTAAGCATATGAAAATTTAACATGGTATCAGAGCCACCCTGAAAGAAGACATTGTGCAGCTAAAGAATCTATGGCTTCTTATTTTTTTTTGGGTCTCTATCCATGATAGATCAGAAAAAGAAGGCTAGACTGACTCTCCATTGAAGGGCGCATCTTTTTGTCGAAGCGGAATTCGATTTCGAGCATTTTCCATTTTGGTGTGGAAAATTAGGGCTTTCTACAGAAGAAGAATTTTTGAGTGAGCCTAGAATAGGATTTTTCTCATTAGATGAAATTTCAACTCAAAATGGGCCTCCTAAAATGAACTAATAAAATAATAGTTAAAATAATAAAATAATATTTATTAATTTTGGAGGAAGAAAAGAAAAAAACTACTTTTTTGTTTGTATTTTTGACATATCTCCCCATGTTTTTACTCAAATTTTGATCGGGAGAGCTCGTTGGATGTGGAATTAAATTCCTCATCCAACGAGTACCCACTCGGCATACTTTTGACAGACCCCGCTACCCCAAAAACATGAAATACCTGAAAAAATGAAATGATGATGTCATCATTTCATTTTTTCAGGTATTTCGTGTTTTTGGGGTAGCGGGGTCCGTCAAAAGTATGCCGAGTGGGTACTCGTTGGATGAGGAATTTAATTCCGCATCCAACGAGCTCTCCCAATCGAAATTTGAGTAAAAACACGGGGAGACATGTCAAAAATACAAACAAAAAAAGTAGTTTTTTTATGATACCTATCCCCAAATTTATATTAAAAAAGTGTTTAAGACATGTACGGTATTTCAAATTTAAAGCAATTTCATTGGATAACACATGATGACATGGAATTTGAATAAAAGTTAAAGGGCCCATTTTGAGTTGAAATTTCCTCTAATGCCTGATAAAAATCGAATTTTAGAGACCTGGATCAAGAAATTTGGTTGGGTGAAACTTCATGAAAGTCAAACCCTAGTTTGACCCCGATCTGGAAAAACCCTAAATACTAAAACAACTAAGTTTTGGTACATTGACCATATCCTGAGATTGGCAAAGGATCAGGAGTTAAAAATTGCAAAGGCCTAATATAAAATCTTGATTTACATTGTGTCTGAAATTCAGCTTCATATTCGCTATATTCTGGGAGATATGATCCCTCCAAGTTAGGGTTCTAGCCTCTTCCAGAATTCATCCCTAAACAGGACACCTGGGGAGAATTGATGTAGCATGGGATACAGAGGTCCAAATGGAATTCATGAAGATGTTACAGAAAGAGAACATCCTGTACTATCTTTGGTCCAAATTTCAGAACCTAAAGATGAACCAGTGACATGCGGCATGTCGTACAACTTCACTATTATGAACAGTCCTGTAACAGGTCACCTTGGAAAAATGATGATAAATCCCAATTGGTGAAACCAATTCTGATGAAACATATGCTGTTGGGTCAGGTACATGTGAGGTTACCTCAGTGAGAAATTTCAATCATAGAGGAGTAGTAAATTCAGAGATATCATAGAAATAGTAACAGGCATTTCTGCAGAAGAAATTGGAAAATTAGGGCTTCCTGTTCCGGGAGCTTCCCTCCACTGTTTTCAGAAAAGGAGTTCATTGGACAGCTCCATTTGAAGAGATCTATATTTATATACAATCATATCTGAAAGATTCCAAGTTTTGAAAATTAGGGTTTCTCTGACAAACCCTAGATCAGCCAGCTCCAGAAGCAGGACAGACATCTCAAATCGGTAAGATCTAATCTTTTGCTATTTGCATTTGAGGTTCTCATTTCAAAGTGATATATCACATCAGCTTGATGATAAGCTTGGTAAAGTTTACAACTTACAACCATGGAAGTATTTGATCTCTCTGAAGAAAATGAATTGGACACCTACATGAGTAGAGAGGTTCCAGTTCCATACGAAGATGAGGCTCAAAGCCTTACACAAGAAGAACTTGATCAAGGCCAAGAAGATCATTGTTGATTCAATCACATATCAACTTATACCACAAGTGTCTTCCCTAAAGACACCGAATATGTTTGATTCCTTGATTAAGCTATTTGAATATAAGAACTTAAATCAAAAGATGGCTTTGAGAAAACAGTTGAAGAATGAGAAGAAGAAGATGGGAGCAATTGAAGATCAAGGTCTCACCATTCAAAGAAGATCCCTCAAGTGATGAGGAATATGAAAAACTCAATTCTTGAAGAACCTCTTATTCATCTTATCATTTGGATAAGAAATGATGATTTCATGAATGAAGAAGATGGTAAAGCAGAATGATCAAGATGGAGTCTACCCACGAAACAAATAAAAGATAAGTATTCAATTGCCATTTCATGATATTGTTTTGTTATACATTTGATTGTATTTAGTGGATGTGTTATGCATGATAGATTATTTACATTATTACTACTAATATGCATGTGATGGGTAAGTAGCTCATGGCGCTATACAACTCTCCAGTGCTACTTATCAAACCTCTTTGCTAACATATTGGATTAGTGCACAATCTCAATGATGTCATAGTAGAGATGGAAGGTGTTATAACTAGATCTTGTTCTTAGTTTATCTGTTCCTTTTGTCTTAATTTTCAACCGTTGGTTTAAAATGATTTTATATTTTATGTTGATTTTAATAATTTTTGACAATCAATAATTTTGGTTGGATTTAATGCTTTTAATGGTTGAATCATTTCATTATTTTAGTTTTAAAGTTTGTCTTTTGGGATTATTAGTTAATATGTACATCTTTAAGCTTTCAAAAACTTATAATAAAAGTTTATTCCAAGTTTTGATTTATAATCTAACTCTCATTTTTTAGTCCTTTGTCAAATATTTTCATGAGGAGATTCCTGTAGCAGCTCTGTTTTTCCTGTTTTTGTCATTGTCATTGGGAGCAGATTACGAGGAGATGGAAATAAATTCAGGAAAACCAAAAGAGGTTTTTGTCCACAACATAATCATTCACAAAAACATCTCTCAATTTTGCAACAACTATTATCGTGTGAGATATTAGAATTCATCTTTGTGGCCTATTTTCAGGGTTTGAATTATTTAATAATTTCCTGTTTTAGTCACAAATATTAAAAACATATTCCAATCAATTGAAGAAGCATTTTGAAAAACCAAGAGAGGTTTTTGTTCATGACATACTCATTTACAAAAATGTCTCTCATTTTTTACACAGGTGTTCGGGATTGAGAGATATGAAGGCGTCTTTGAGACCCAAAATTTCAGAAATTCGTCAAATTTCCCCAAATCTGATTTTCTATTTTTGGGTTAATTATCTTTAAAGATTTTGAGTTATCATGTAACTAATTGATGTAATTGTTTCAAATTTTGACCTAGAAGGTATTTATGGAACTACTTTACTTTTGTAATAATAAAAGGAAGACAAACATACAGTTTTGGAGGGGAATTTTTCACTCAAGGAGAGGCTTTTGGAGCTTTGATTTCTCAAGCTAGCACTTATAACTCTTATGTAAGTGGATGATTGTTATTGATTATATATAAACTGATAAGCCCTTTTACCTGTCATGCTTTTTCATTTCTGATCTGTTTGATTGCTCAGTCTACAATTTCTTTTCTTGTTTAAAGTTTTATTCATGTAAATGCTTGTAGCATGTGGGTGGAATTAATATCTCATGTGTAATGTTTATGGCTTATTGGGATGTGTTTGATCCCCAGTTTATCCAATTTGCATGATTCAGTTCTGTATTAGCTTGTGTATGTTTATTTCCTCCTTACTGATGAAGTTTCTGAAACCCTAAAACCTATTTTATTTAATTTTACTTTTGAGATTGTGTTGGCTTGTTCTTCTGGTAGTCTAAGAACAATTTCTGGCACAAATATCTTTGGCTCCGTTTCCGGGGACGAAGATGAAGTATACATTCCCTGGGATATCATTATTCTTCTGATTTTGAGAGGTGAACAAAGTCAGAAAATATTTTAGACTACAAATTTTCACCGGTGATTCCATGATTAAAGATTCCACTGCAAGGAGAATTTTGTTGACAGAAAAATGAAGAAGCCAAATGGAAAGACTGGATATCAGCTTGTTACTTTACTCCATGAGGTTTTGTTCTTATTCATCAGTTCTTTCCTATCTTTCCCATTGCATGTCAAAATAATTATTTTTTGTTTTGTCTATTCTGATGATCATAAACCTTCAAGTACATATCCCACTTTGGAAGAAGAAAATCTGCATTCTTCTTGTGTTATTGATGTTGATCCTATTCCTTCATTTGAAATACATGTTCAACATGATATACATATACCCATATCTCTTGAAGCTGATTATTCTGGTCATCTTGTAGAGAATAAAGCTGATCTATTACCTTCTACCATCACAGCTGAAACTTGCGAACAGCTTGTTGAACCTCATTTTCAACTCACAGATTTTCAGTCCAGACTCAGACAGATGATGTTTATACCTCTTAGGCTTCCATCTCTCTTACATCCTTACCCTTCCTACTTTGTTGAATATCTTCCCCATTTTAATGGAAAAGACCATATTACAGTAGAGAAGCATTTAGAATCTTTTCATAATTTCATTGATAATTTTGAAATCATGCATGAGGATGTTTTCATGAGGTTATTTTCAAAATCCTTTGCTGGAGATGTTGGGTTTTGGTTTCGAAATTTAAAAGCTGATTCAATTGGATCGTGGGAAGAGTTACATGATGTCTTTTTGAAGTATTGGGTAAGAATAAATCTTATGATCAATTTCTTTCTGAATTTTATAGTTTGAAAAGGTAAAATGATGAGCCAATTACTAAATTTAATTGGAGGTTTCAAAGTTTTTATATCAGTATGCCTATGGAGATTAGACCTTCAGAAAAAAATTGCTATGGTATATTATGTTATGGCTCAACATTCAGATCTTGCCTTTTTCCTGTTAGAAAGGAAATCATCATCTTTAAGACAATTGTTTGAGGATGCAAAAGGAGTGGAGGAGAACATCCGAGCTTGCAAAATGCTTCGAGATCAGGCTCATGTTGAAGATATGCAAGCTTATGGACAAGAGGAAGAACATAGGTATCATTCAGATTTAAGACAATTTTCTTCATCATTTTCAGATTTTCATATGAACAAGGATATAAATGACGCTTGTGTTGATTTTTATGATAATATACTTTCAGTGGATTATAGTAGAAATTTCTTAGTTCTTGCTATGAGATCATCATGTTATGAAGAAGAATTTGCTGCTCTTCAACCTCTTACTATTGATATAAGAAATAAGTTGCCATTCTTGACTTATGGTCACTTTCAGAATTTTATTTGTTCAAGTTTTGATCAAGGGTTTTATTTAAAGGTCGAGAAGCAGTTTGAAAAGCCCTTGGTTTCCATTCTTGATCCAAAGTTTAAAAAGAACAGCAATGGAGAGGAAGAGAATGCTTCACTTTATGATGAATATAATGAAGACATTGAAGTTTTAAATAAGAAATTTCATGATCCCGTGGCTTCTTGGATGGAGTTGTATTTTTCAAAGGTTTCTAATGCTCCAGCTTTTGGAATACTTCTTATTTCCAATCATAAGTATCAGCTTCCTACATACTCTTTATTGGATTTATCACATCTTTTGTGGGTTTTCTCAAATAGTAGCATGCATGGAATTATGATTCTCAGTCAAATGGTTTCTTGGCTTCACTGGAAGTATGATTACACTTGATTGGGTTGTTTCCTCCAATTAGAAGTAGGAGTAAATAGCAGAATAAGCTCGCTATACGAGCATGCAGATTCTTTTCAGTATGCTAGTTTGTAGCAGTATTTTGTCATTTTAGAGGTATGTGTTCAGAGTTTGAGAAAGTTGCAAAGATTTGGTAAATGACTCCATCACCCAATGAATAAGGCACAAGGTCTACAGGTTCTTGAAGCCTCACAAGGAGGACTTCATCCCACAGCAAGAGCCAGATGTTATAACTAGATCTTGTTCTTAGTTTATATGTTCCTTTTTGTCTTAATTTTTAACCGTTGGTTTAAAATGATTTTATATTTTATGTTGATTTTAAGAATTTTTGACAATCAATAATTTTGGTTGGATTTAATGCTTTTAATGGTTGAATCATTTCATTATTTTAGTTTTAAAGTTTGTCTTTTGGGCTTATTAGTTAATATGTACATCTTTAAGATTTCAAAAAATTATAGTAAAAGTTTATTCCAAGTTTTTATTTATAATCTAACTCTCATTTTTTAGTCCTTTGTCAAATATTTTCATGAGGAAATTCTTGTAGCAGCTTTGTTTTTCCTGTTTTTGTCATTGTCATTGGGAGCAGATTATGAGGATATGGAAATTAATTCAGGAAAAAAAAAAAAGAGGTTTTTGTCCACAACAGACTCATTCACAAAAGCCTCTCTCAATTTTGCAACAGCTATTATCGTTTGATATATTCGAATTCATCTTTGTGGCCTATTTTCAGGGTTTGAATTATTTAATAATTTCCTGTTTTAGTCACAAATTTGCAGAACATATTTCGATCAATTGAAGAGGAATTTTGAAAAAACAAGAGATTTTTTTGTTCATAACATACTCATTTACAAAAACCTCTCTCATTTTTTACACAGGTGTTCGGGATCGAGAGATATGAAGGCGTCTTTGAGACCCAAATTTTCAGAAATTCGTCAAATTTCCCCAAATCCTATTTGCTATTTTTGGGTTAATTATCTTTAAATATTTTGAGTTATCATGTAACTAATTGATGTAAATGTTTCAAATTTAAAACTAGAAGGTATTTATGGAACTACTTTACTTTTGTAATGATAAAAGGAAGACAAACATACAGTTTTGGAGGGGGATTTTTCACTCAAGGAGAGGCTTTTGGAGCTTTGATTTCTCAAGCTAGCACTTATAAATCTTATGTAAGTGGATGAATGTTATTGATTATATATAAACTGATAAGCCCTTTTACCTGTCATGCTTTTTCATTTCTGATCTGTTTGATTGCTCAGTCTACAATTTCATTTCTTGTTTAAAGTTTTATTCATGTAAATGCTTGTAGCCTGTGGGTGGAATTAGTATTTCATGTGTAATGTTTATAGCTTATTGGGATGTATTTGATCCCCAGTTTATCTAATTTGCATGATTCAGTTCTGTATTAGCTTGTGGATGTTTATTTCCTCCTTGTTGATGAAGTTTCTAAAACTCTAAAACCTATTTTATTTAATTTTACTTTTGAGATTGTGTTGGCTTGTTCTTCTAGTAGTCTAAGAACAATTTCTGGCACAAACAAAAGGCATATAGAAAGTTTCTGTGAGATATGGATGAATGTTGTATTGGATAAATAGTTGCAAGATGCATAATAATTTGTCGTTATGCATATGTTTTATGAAATAGTTCTAACCATGCAACTGGTGCATTTGAATTGTAGGAAAGGTCCTGTACAACCTCCTATAAGAAAAGAAGGACGAGACTTGTTACGAAGAACAAGTGATGACAATTCAATAAACATGAATATGGAGCTCCTAGGGTCAAAGACACCATGACGGAAGAAAGAGCTTCAGAGAGCGGTAGATCCACCTCAAAGGATGAAGACCACCATGGGTACAAGAGATAACTCAAGATGAAGAAAAGAATGCTATGAAAGAAGCTATGATCAAAGAATAATAGTTGATAATGGGGAATGATGTATACGATATGATTTCGAGACATAAAGGGAAGCACGTAGTATCCTCCATATGGATCTACAAGAACAAGTGTACAAAGAAAGGTTCGTGATTTGCCTTAGAAACAATAGACTATGACATGACATAATATATTGACCAGTATATATCAAGCATAGAACCACCTGTACAGAATGAAGAAGGAAGATAATACTCAACTTCAGGGGGAGTGACTACAGAAGATATCTGAGTTCGACATGATACGACATGATGGACAACTTCTTGATGGATCGAGACTTTACCAAGAGTAAAGTGGGTTCCAACCTTCAAAGTTGAATGCAGAAGACTAGGATATGTTGATGATCTGACAAGATGAACTCATGGAAGATGTTATGATGAAAGAATACTAGAATGATGTATGGGATATAGTTCCCAAACTAGAAGGAAAGAGTATTGTATCCTCCAAATGGATATACATAATAGATAATGCAGCTGACGGAAGTATCGAGAAGTATAAAGCAAGATTTGTGGCCAGAGGTTTCTTTCAGAAAGAGGGAATTAATTCTGAAGAGACACTTAATCCAGGAAGGAAGGTACACTTACTTCAGAACTATCATGGTAGTTTCTTCCATGGTGAAGTAAAGACAAGCCTTCCTTAATGGTATGATTGAGAAAGAGTTTTACATCGAATAGTCACGAGGATTTGAAGTTGAAGCCAAATGGATTCACGTATGCAAGTTGAAGAAGGCCCTCTATGGTCTTAAACAAGCTCCCAGAGCTTGGTATGGAAGAATAGATAGTTTCTTGTTGAGCATGGGATTTACCAAGAGTAAAGATGATCCTAACATTTATCTCAAGGTTGTAGAAGATGAACTTGTCATCCTGTTATTATATGTGGATGACTTATCCTTGATAGGAAATGAGAAACAGGTCATGGAAAGCAAGAAGAAACTAGCAGAAGAATTTGAGATGAAAGACCTTCGGTTAATGCATTATTTCCTAGGTCTATAAGTATAGAAAAGATCAGAAGAAATCTTTCTCAACCAGGGAAAGTATGCGGTAGAGATATTGAAGAGATTCAATATGTTGGAATGCAAAGTCATGGCCACACCCATGGACTCCAACTTGAAGCTGTTAGCTGATGACTCATCAGAGTTAGTGGATATGACTCATTACAAACAGATCATTGGGTCATTGATGCACTTAACAAATACCAGACCAGACATTTGTTTTGCTGTGAACACCTTAAGTCAATGTCTTGTTCAACCAAGACGGGTTCACCTAGTAACTGCAAAACATGTGATAAGATATCTGAAAGGGACTATAGACTTTGGTTTATATTATGATGGTAGCCATGAGTATATATTGTATGGATACATAGATGCATATTGGGCTGGAAGTATCTCAGACAGGAAAAGCACATTAGGTAGATGCTTTTGTTTGGGGTCTGCTATGAGTTCATCGTTTAGCAGGAAACAGTCCAGTGTTTCTCGTAGCATGGCTGAAGCAGAATACATAGTAGATTGCTCTGCTAAGTTGTGAAGCCATATGGCTTCAGAAGCTGATATCAGGTCTCTTTGAACTAAAGATGGATACTACATTGATTCCATGTGATAACAAGAGTTGTGATAACAGAGAACCCCGTGTTTCGTCGTAACACATAGAAATCTGGTATTTCTACATTCAAGATAAAGATGATGATGATGATGTTTTAGTATTTACATACTGTAGATATAGATGATGGTGATTCAGTATTTCTATACTAAATATAGATATGATGATGTTTCAGTATTCCCATACTGAATACATAGATGATGATGATTTCAGTATTCCCATACTGAAGATATAGATGATGTTTCAGTATTTACATACTGTAGATGCAGATGATGGTGACCTGATGATGCCTTCAATACTCACATACTGGAGATACAGATGGTGATAGTTTAATATTCACATACTGAAGATGTAGATGAAGATGGTTTAGATGATGATGCACTGACAAAGCCTCTGTCTCAGGTAAAGTTCAAACACTTTCGAGACAAGCTTGATATGGTTCAGAAAGACCTTCCCCGAAAGGGGGAGTAGTGATGTTGCAGTGGGATTGTATCATCCTTGAAATTTGGTTCAGAATGGATCCGGTGTAACTTCGGTCATTGAGAATGTGGCAGGATTGTATCATCCTTGAACTTCGGTTCAGAACGGATCCGGTGTAACTTCGGTCATCGAGAAGGTGGTAGGATTGTATCATCCTTGAACTTCGGTTCAGAATGGATCCGGTGACTTCAGTACTCGAGAATGTGTGTTGATCCCGTAATTCCTAGAGGAAGGATTGTCTAAGTTCCACATCTGTGTTGATCTCATAATTCTGAAAGGAAGGATCATTAGTAACTCCGAAAAGACCTAAATCCCGTAATTCTGAAAGGAATGATCATTGAATTGATCTCATAATTGCAATAGGAAGGATTGTCTGAGTTCCACAGATGTGTTGATCCCGTAATTCCAATAGGAAGGATTGTCTGAGTTCCACATCTGTGTTGACCCCGTAATTCTGAAAGGAAGGATTGTTAGTAACTCCGTAAAGACCTAAATCCCGTAATTCCGAAAGGAAGGATCATTGAATTGATCTCGTGATTCCAATAGGAAGGATTGTCTGAGTTCCACGATGTGTTGATCCTGTAATTCCAATAGGAAGGATTGTCTAAGTTCCACAAATGTGTTGATCCCATAATTCCGAAAGGAAGGATCGTTAGTAACTCCGTAAAGACCTAAATCCCGTAATTCCGAAAGGAAGGATCGTTAGTAACTCCGTAAAGACCTAAATCCCGTAATTCCGAAAGGAAGGATCATTGGTAACTTCGTAAAGACCTAAATCCTGTAATTCTGAAAGGAAGGATCATGTTGATGTTTTGATGATGTTGATGTTTTTATGATGATGATGATGATCTCTGATCGAAAGATCAGAAGTTGCTGATGATGATGATGTTCTTTGATTAAAAGATCAGAATATGATGATGATGCTGTTACTAATGATGATGATGTTCTCTGATTGAAAGATCAGAATATGATGCTGATGATGTTTCTCTGATCGAAAGATTAGAAGTTGCTGATGATGATGATGTTCTCTGATTGAAAGATTCGAATATGATGATGATTCTATTGCTGACGATGATGATCTCTGATCGAAAGATCAAAATATGATGATGATGATGTTTCTCTGATCGAAAGATCAGAAGTCGCTGATGATGATGTTCTCTGATCGAAATATTAGAATATGATGATGATGATGTTTTCTGATCGGAAGATTAGAAGTTGCTTATGATTATGATGTTGCTGATGATGATGATGATGTTTTTTGATCAAAAGATCAGAATGCGATGATGATGATGATGTTTCTGATCGAAAGATAGAATGTGATGATGATGAGATCCTGATGATGATGATGCCGTATTATCAAAGTATGATGATGATGACATACTAATCGAAAGATCAGAATATGATGATGAGTTGATGTTAGAGTATGATGATGTTCGGTTGATGATGGTTCTGATTGAAAGATCAGAGGCTGATGATAATGATGAGTCTGATTGAAAGATCAGAGTATGATGATGATGTTGTTGTTGATAGAAAGGCCAAAGTGCTGAAGAAGATGTTGCTGATATAAAGGCCAAAGTGTTGAAGACGATGTTGCTGATCGAAAGGTCAAAGTGCTGAAGATGTTGCTGATCAAAAGGTCAAAGTGTTGAAGATGTTGCTGCTGATTGAAGAGTCAAGATGCTGTTGATCGAAGTGATCAAAGTACTAATGATGCTGAAGACTGAAGATTGAAGATGAAGACTACATGATGTTGAAAAGCTTCCAATGATTTATAGATGTGTTACCCTGCTGACGTTGATGATGTCCTCTATCTCTCTCCTGCTATTGTTGTTGTAGAATACCCTTCTCGTTAAGGGGGAGTGTTGAAATATTGTAACTTCAAAGAATATTCTATATGTATCTTTTGTGGTCCCCGATGGTCCTACTGGGAGAACCACTTGTATTCATTTGTACCCTGATGCTTCTAATCGGAAGAACTAATAAGAGTCATGAGGTAGTCCCCTCTAATTGTAAAGGTGGGTCATTAACACCCCAGTGTGGTTACTTGAGCCTACATGTGTAACTTGAGCCTACATGATTTAACTCGAGCCTACATGTCGAATGCTTTAGTTAAAGTAAACGGATGAATATAAATAAAGGTGTGATGCTCCTCATTTGACACACACACTCTCACTTGTGTAGCGCATTAGTGGAGAAGAGAAGTAGCTGGAGAAGGAGGAGGATCAGGCTTTGATCTCCTTGCTAGTTTTATCTTTTATCTTTTAACCTTTTGGTGTATCTATATTGAGGAAGCTTTTGCTGGGTTTTTCCCTTTAGGGTTTTCCTAGAATAAATCTTTGTGTTCCTGTTGTATGGTTGTGCTTGTCTACTTTCAGTGATCCTGTTTATATGCTTTTGTTATGAAAATGAAATGAAGTACTGATGTCTTAGCTAAGCATATGAAAATTTAACATCAAGGCACCAATCAATGATATGGTGGGATGGAACTGTGTCTCTACTGAAAACTCTTTAGTCTCTATGAATGTATGTGGTGTATCCAAGCACGACTCTAATTGAACCATCTTTAATGAGTGCATTAACTTGATGTAAACATTTGCATGCATTATTCAGTTTGCATGTGTGCCATGTTATTTTTTTATTAATATATAGTTCCCCGTCGAATCTCTGACATTGGAAGTTGTTGTCGGATATCATGCCAATCCGACGACATTGTTGAAGCTCCGATGACAGGTTTTTGTCGGATTTTCGACAGCTTTTAACCCTCATTCGACGACTTTGTCGTGACTCCGATAAGGTGGAATCGACTACAAGCCATCTCAAATTTGACACGGTCAGGTCGGTAATTCGACCATATACTCATCGCAAATGCGACAACGCTAAGTCTTATTCTCGTCGCACATTCGACAATGTTAGGATGGAAATTTGAGGGGATAAGCTGGAAATTTTATAAAGGACAGGCTCACCTTCGACATGGCTAGGTCGAACATCTGGCAACAGGTCATTGCAAATTCGACAATGCGGAGTCGAAAATCCAAAATGGGTCATCGCAAATTCGAGGGTGTGGAGTCAGAAATCCAACAACCTATTCATCTCACATTCGACAACATAAGCCTGAAATTTGACAAAGGAAGTGGCTCACCTTCGACAAGGAGACGTCGGATGTTCGACAATGCAGGAGTTGAAAATTTGACGACCTAGTGGTTAAAGACTTCACAATATTAGCTTCATACTTTGTCGAAATGTCGACGGGGTTTGACATGGGGTCAAATATCCGACGAATTCCCACTGACGACAAAAATAATGACGTTGTCGAATAACAGACAAGTGTCTGTAGAATTTTAGACATGGCATCCGTCTGATTTTGGGCTCAAATTTTGTTGTGTTAGAGGCAAAGAGTAGACACGTATTGATAATGTATTGAATCCAAAGGCGAGGAATCTTGATACATTTCCCAAAAAATATGTTCCTTGTTTCAAGGCCATCTGCATAATTAAAGATACATGCAGAAAGTATATATATTTTTAATAACAAACTAATTCTAGGGTTGTATTATATCAGTTTTAGTCTTAAAAAAAAGAAGTTGATATTAAATTTTTTTGTAATCTCTAAGGTAGTCTATCAATGAAATATAAAATGTCATAGTAATGATTTTATAAAATAGTTGTCCACACTACTTTTACACTCATGCAAACTATATGTTATTTTTTAATCATAAACTAATTCAAATGAGAAAACCATCAACATAAGATCTTCCCTTTCATTACATCATATTTACAACCCTAATTGAATTTTGGAAAAAATAGAATAGACCAATATTATTACAATGTAAAGTTGTGCTTGTTCCATGGCCTATGCGCATAACATGAAATCATGATTAAAAAAAAAACATATTTCAGGCATATTTATCAAAAATGGACATTGAGGCTTAAGTTGTTTTCTTTTTGGCCTACCCATCCCAAACAATTTGAGTGTGATCACATAATATGTCCTTTGTTTTATTTCTAGGGTGTTTTCTAAGTGTTGAAAACTATTAGCAATTCTCAAAGACATAGGCTAGGACTAGAATCTAACAATTAATTGAAAGCACCTATTCTTTCATCGACTTATTTGTGTAACCATAAGCTTCAACTTTTATGTTAATGCACTTCATTTTTGTTTCACGCAAATTCCAAGAGTGGCAAAGAAAAGAACATACGACATAGCACTACCTCCTTCCATTAGAGGAAATTTGGGGTCTAAAATGGGCCTTATAAGAAAACATGCCAAAATAAGTTTTTGTGAGTTGGAATTCAAGAACCAATAGAATTTCAATAAAAATAAGTCAACCATAATGGTTGAATTGACATATTTGTCATTAAAAAAAACTACTTTTTTTGTTCGTATTTTCGACATATCTCATTGTGTTTTTACTCAAATTTCAATCGAGAGAGCTCGTTGGATGTGGAATTTGATTCCGCATCCAACAAGTACCCACAATCCATACTTTTGATGGACCCCACTACCCCAAAAACAATAAATACCTGAAAAAACGTGATGATGATGTCATCATCACATTTTTTCAGTTATTTCTTGTTTTTCGGGTAGCGAGGTCCGTCAAAAGTATGTAGTGTGGGTACTCGTTGGATGCGGAATCAAATTATGCATCCAACGAGCTCTCCCGATTGAAATTTGAGGAAAAACACAGGGAGATATGTCGAAAATACGAACACATTTTTTTTTTCTTTCTTCCTCCAAAATTAATCAATATTATTTTATTATTTTAACTATTATTTTATTATTTTCCTTAGGAGGCCCATTTTAGACCCCAAAATTCCTCTAATGCTAAGTTACCGATCTATGTTTTAGTTACATACTCCTATAGAATTTATGATCAGTCAAATATCAGACGACCTTATATTTTTATATGTTTTATCAAATGCCTAAAACATGCCTTGCAATTTGATATTCGAAATATTATGGTATTCAAATATAATCGAACCATGAACAACCTAGTATTTATAAATCATAGAGGAGGTGCAGAGCAGAAAGGATGGCATAAACACACACATATATGAATTTAGAAATCAAAGAGGAGGAGGTGCAGAGCATAAAGGCTCGCACAAACACAGAGAAATATAGTAAAACCAATCTGTCTATTATATATGAAATTACTTAGATATATAATTGAGAGATATTAGCAAACCAAAACTAGGATCCTATAACTAAGGATCTCAAATCTCTTATTCTATCTTGTTTAGATTATTAATAAACTAATCCCTACTCTTGAACCTATCATTTTGACATTATTCCAACACTGGTATGGTATGAACTACAAGGCCCGTGAGTCTTGCTCGTTTGGATCCAGAAAATTTTCATGTTTATTACTAGTTGTGTTATATATGAATGTTCAATATATTCTGCTTTTCCTTTGCATTTAGTCCGTGCCTTGTAGTGCTTACAGACAAACAAGCCACAAAATCCATTGGTATGCAGATAAGGAAGATAACATAGAAATGACTGGGAATATCGAATTGTCTGCTCCATTTTTCTAATTTCATTGTTGGAAACTGTATCTATGATATTTTCAGTTGAACTTGCGAGTTTGGGGAAGTGCAACCTCTGTATTTTGCGATTTTGGTGAGTAATTCCATAGTTTTCCTCTAGAATTCTTTTTATCAAACTCCTTTGTAAAAGGTTTCGTGTTCGAGTCTCTCCCAGAAAATTTCATATTTCGTTAAATGCTTGAGTTTCCATTTTCTTATTTCATTTATTTATAATTTGAATCTAATCTTTCAATTGTGTCTTGAACTTTTGTTCCATTTTCTTATTTCGTTTATTTCTCAGTTGAGTCTAATGTTTCAATTATATCTTGAATTTTTGTTTGTAAAAATATTTTACATGCATACAAGAGCTTCACGATCAAATAGACTCCTATATTTAATTAATTTAAACTTCTTAGCTCTGTGGGCTAGCTCAAGTGGTTGAGAGATGTAAGTTGTGAGCAGGAGGTATGCCCCTTCGGGTGGGCCCCTATGCATTGTTCCCTTGAAAAGAAAATTAAACTTCTTATATTATTTTATTTTTATATTTATTATTATTATGGATCAAACTACATTGAGGGGATCCTATTAATATATTTTCAATCTAATCCTTTTTATTTTAACTAATATTACTTCGAAAAAATAGATAAAAAATAATATGATTTTAATATAAAAGAGTAAAAACTTGATTAGGTATTTCATAAATGCATTTTCAAGATTGGTCTATTTTCAAAATTGGGCTTTTTATTAGTCATTTTTGTTACGGAGCACTTTTCATAAATACACTAGGTACACAAGTTCCTTATCCCAACCTTGTTCTAATTTATTTTACTTATCATTTTATTTCACAATAGTTTAAATATTGAGGTGTTTCATTGCAGCACAATACTTTTAAGATTATGGATTGTGGTTTTTTCACTCAGTGCAATACTTTTAGGCATAATTTATCATTTTATTTTATTTATTTAAAATTCCTTTTTACTTTTTTTTTTCAGAAATAAAAAAGCCTGTCCTTGTTATTCAAGAATGAATCAAAGGTCATCTTTACAATCATCCCGCTATTGGGTTACTCATAGACACAACCCAGAGGAGTTCAGCCCGGGGGAAAGGCATATCAACAACTAAAAGAACCCATCAGAAAACTATCTCATCATGAGAGGTCTATCTATTCATCCACATCTACCAAGCGCCAAGAGGCACTGATCTACACTCTAAAAGTGAGCACTCAAACAAAACAAATCACAGCATGGGAGGAAACCCCATTTAATAGTCTCAGAAGAGCTGAAAATAATCCTAAGAAACCAATTGGTTCTCAAATAATTCCATATATCTGCCTTTCCTTTTTACTTTGAAAGTATAAACACCTCGCGACAATTACTAAAGGGAGACCTATCATAGTTACCCTAAACTTCAAAATGAACTAGAGAAACTAAATATAATTACGCCTATAGGCGTTATTCAATGGTATTTTGGGGGATGGACTTGCTTGAGCGGATCATCAAGATCCTGCAAATCCCGCCAAGTGTATGACTGGGATGTCTTCAATCGTCTAATCTTTTAACTACCTTAACTAACCGCTGATTTAGGAGTTTGTTAAGTGACCCGATTGCCTGATTGCCGATTTTAGGAATGCGAGGAGTCTGTTAGCCGTCTGTTAGCGTATGTGGAGGAGAGACCTGGTGGTGGATGCGTAGGTTACGTATCTGCAACTCGCCCACGCGTCCAATGATTCAATGCTCACGTTTAAACTACTGCCACCTCTTCGACCTCGGTGTTAATCTACGAATGATCACTGCAGTTATCAGTAGACACCTGGTTAATTTCAGTTATCAGTGGTTTGGTTTTATCTCCCACCAGATACCCATCTCATAACGAACTCACCAAAAAATGCTAATGGCTTTTTCCAGGAGGAGCGTGTGGCTATGGAAATCTATGGAACAGAAACTGCTATCTAGAAGCTCTTCGTCCGTCAGGTTCTCACTGAGGGCGATCGCCCGGCTCCGACGACGATACCTTCACTTCGCCATTAGCGTCCAATTTCTTGAATACTCATTTTTTGGGTTTGTTGCACAGCCTCATTGTGTCTGCACCTGAGAGTCCAACAAGTGAAGGAGAAGAACATCAAATTGAGCTCCAAATCCTAACCCTAGACGGAACAGAGAATGTCATCAGACGCATCCCTAGCGCAGTAGAATTAAAGAAAGTTGGGATCAAATTTAAGCAATGCACTGGAGGCGTCAAGAAGATTCAGTTTGAGACGAGCACGAAAACAATTCAACTTCCTCCTATCAATATCGCATGCCACACAGAGGTACTATTTCGTAACCTTGAGCTGTGCAAGGCATCGACTGAAATCAATTATGTGACATGTTACCTGAGTTTGATGGATGAGTTGATCGACTCGAGAGAAGATGTGGCTGTGCTTATAATAAATGAGATCGTTACAAGCTATCTTGGGAGTGACACTGAGGTTCCAGAGCTTTTCAATTATTTATGTAAGGGAGTCACCCTGAGCCGTAGAGATGCCTTCCATCAACTGAGAAAAGCTGTGTATGCTCACTACACAAATGAATTCAAGATCCAGGTTGCTCAGTGTGGAAACTAGCAGCTCTGTTGGTAGAACTTCTTGCATTCTTTCTTGCCATTACGTAAACCATCTTTGCGGTACTCTCTGTAGTAAATAATTAGTGTCTCCGCTGTTTTATTCTATTTTTATGAATCCATTACAACCGTATAACATAAGGAGCTCTATGTTGGAGAACAATGTTCCACTTAGTTTGTAATAGTTATTGTTTGGGGTATTTGTGGGTGGGTAAAACGATGCTGCTGGAATTTGGTGCTTTTGATTCAACTTCTCCATTTAAACCTTCCCCTGGCAGAGATTTATTTCCCTAATTTTACATTAATTTTGCACTGATGCATGCAGCACGGAACAATCTTAGCATCATTTATACCTGAGAAATATATTTTCTACTATCATTTATACCTAAAAATGTAGCATTTAGCATTACTCGTATAGAACAAAACTTCGTTTGTTGGTCTGATTTTTGTTCTTCCCATTTTTGGTCTGGCTTCCCTCCTTTGATTTTTGTGCTTGCCATTTTCAATCTGGCTTCCATGCTGTCTAAGTATTACATAAGTAACAGTGTAAAATATTCGAAGTGATTTCCATTTCGTGACCCCTACTTATTCAAAGTTATTGGCTTTAATGGCTGACTGTGTAGGCTGGTGAAAAAACCACACGGATGGTGGAATTAAACAGCAGGCAATTATATCATTGAAATGAAAGTATATCATTGAAATGAAAGTATGTAGATTGGTGACTGGATATTTTTATCATTGAAAAACGTATAAATGGATTTACAGTTTTTATTTAAAATAATTTGGAGTTTATTTTCTTTTCATTTTTTTTTTGAGAATTTGGTTCATAATACATATAGACACTCTACGTGAAATAATGATATGTTATTTTGGTAAAGAGAATAGAAACTGCAAGCACACAATTAAAAAGAATGAATAACATGCAGATATTGATGACGGGCATTAACGTTGTGCCCTACTATCCCACACTAACCCACCGAACCCTACCCGGCTGTACCGCTAATTTTCTGAAAATTGAGGATACAGATAAAAAAAAATTAAATCCAGGCTTTTTGGTAATGAATATGAATTAGCATAACCTTTCATCAAAGAGATGGTGTATATCAGTCCCTTACATATTACTCTGAATTATAAGATTCCAAGCAAACTCACCAAAAAAAATAAAAATAATCTAAAATTTATCCCACTACGATCTTTAATACTTCCCTCGTAAACAAATGATTTTAAAATGGACTTAAGTTACTTAATCCCTCTCTTCACTATCGTACCCATTTTAGTAGTTATGATTACAGCACAAGTTTTAAATATCTGAACAGGCTATCAGTCTTGTTAATTTTATGTGGCAGAGGTATTTCCTGATACAAATCTTATACATTTGTTTTATTCTTTTGCATTATTTATCTAGATTTTGTTGATTTCTTTTTGGGAGAAAAAGTTTTTTAATATACTTTAAGATTTATTACATTATATTTATAATTAAAGTTGTGATTTTATTTACTTTAATTGATGTTAAAAAAAAAGTTAAGCAAATTATTTGGTTCACAAAATATGAATTAAGAATAAGAATATTAATAATAATGTGTTAAATACATGGTTGAAATGAAAGTATAGAAAATGATATGGATTAATAATTTTCTATTTAATGATTTGTTTTTATTATTTTGGGAATTTGATTCATAATTAAGTCACTAAGTGTTATTATTTTTACTTTTATACAAAAATTCTAGACGGAAGGAAAGGTCTGACACATATGAACGAGTTTGTTTTCAATGTCGTAGACTAATGATCAATGATTAAGCTTGGGAATATGGTCTTTAAATTTTTGTAAAGGAATGGTTCCGAAGCTAGAATTAAACGAGAAGGTATGCACCATGGTGTGGGATTATCAGCTACACCATATTGGATAATGCCCATTATTTTTATGACTTTCTGAGGATTGACGACGAGAATGTGAACATTAACTAAACATACTCTCTAATATCAAGGAACTCATTGTAGCTATGGTAGTGCCAAATCCAACACTACCATAAAAATCCATGGTTATAGACGCAGAGATGACCAAAGACTAGGGACTTGGAGAAAATATTGATAAAAGGAAAACGATGATTCACAAGGTCTCATGTTATATAGATGCTCAAATCGACATGGTTTGGGTAAGAACATTGAAAACAATCTTGAAATGCTAGGGGAGATGGGAATGGAAACACGAGGAATGCCTTAAGCATTTGAATTGATAGTATTCACTAGGTTGGTCGATGAAACCATTCACATTAATGTAAAATATGTTATTGAATTGACAAAATAAAATGTGCTACTAACATAGAGTTTTAAAGCATTAGTCCATAAAATATGTACAAGATAATGTATGTTAGTTATGACATCATTTCTAAGGTAAATGATTGAAAACAAATAAAATTAAAGTGTTGGCATGAAAATATTCACAAAAACAAACTATGCAACATTAATAATTATTGTTGGGAAAAAATGTACTTAAGAAGTTAATTGATAAAAGCATAATTAAATAAAATATTTATGATAAATGTGTTAAGTTAATTAACTACTCATGTATGAAATATTAATTGGTTCATGAGATGATAAATTTATACAACATTCTATGAAAATGAGGTTGTTAATTTTAATAATCTTCATGTAATTAAAGAATAATAAAAAATGAGTACAACAACTAATTTATTTTGGGAAAAACTTCATAAAAAACTAAACACCTAACGGTGAAAATGAGCCATTTATATAAAACATAATTAAAAAGAATGAATAACATGCAGAGTCTTAATTATTTAGATGTCGTACAAAATTCAAAATTTCTTTATAAATAAAGAGTTGAATGATAAAATAACATGAAAAAGGACACAATTATGACTAAAATAAAGTCTTTTTATTAAAAATTATATTTCACATTTATCAAAGTACAACAAGCCATGATCGGTTTCTAACATGAAAAAGTGTTATGTTCCATTAAGGATTAAAAATGATATATACAATAAAACAACCTAATATGCAACTTATTAATTATGTGACATTCAACGTTCATCAATGATTATGTTTCATTCTGATGTTTATGAAGGTTATGTCACATTACAGCATTGGGAAAAGTTTTTATGAAGGTTATGTCACATTACAGCATTAGGAAAAGGTTTTATGAAGGTTATGTCACATTATAGCATTGGGAAAAGGTTTTATGAAGGTTATGTCACATTACAGCATTGGGAAAAGGTTTTATGTCTAATATGACAAAGGGTTATGTCACATTCTAATGTTCATTAAGGATTAAAAATGATATACACTGACATGATCCAAGATGTGACATTCAAAGTTCATTGTGTTATGTCGCATTGTAATGTTTATTAATTGTTATGTCACATTGTGACATTGAGAAAGGGTTATATGTCTAATATGACAAAGTGTTATGTCCCATTCTAACATTCATTAAGGATTAAAAAATTATATACACCCACACAACCCAATATGTGACACATTCATAATGTGACTTTTGATGTCGATCATTGTAACATTCATCAAGGGTTAAGTCATATTCTGATGTTTATTATGGTTATGTTGCATTCTGACATTTATTATGGATTATGTCGCACTCTGTTATTTATTAAGGGTCATATTGCATTGTGACATCCATCCATGGTACATTCCTTAATGGCTCTGTCGCATTGCAACATACATTGATGCTTACGTAGGATTTACGTTTCACTATGATGTTATCGAGGGTTATATCACATTACGACGTTAAGCCATGGTTTGTTACAGGGGGCATTTAATAAGCGTTATGTCGCATTGTGACGTTTCTCACGGGTTATGTTGCATTAGCGACAATCATCAAGGGTTATGTCACATTGTGATATTTGTCAAGGGTTATGGCACATTGTGATATTTGTCAAGGGTTATGTCGCATTGTGATGTTTATCAAGGTTTACGTTTCACTATGATGTTATCGAGGGTTATATCACATTACGACGTTAAGCCATGGTTTGTTACTGGGGGCGTTTAATAAGCGTTATGTCGCATTGTGACGTTTTTCACGGGTTATGTTGCATTAGCAACATTCATCAAGGGTTATGTCACATTGTGATATTTGTCAAGGGTTATGGCACATTGTGATATTTGTCAAGGGTTATGTCGCATTGTGATGTTTATTAAGGTTTACGTTTCACTGTGATGTTATCGAGGGTTATATCACATTACGACGTTAAGCCATGGTTTGTTACAGTGGGCGTTTAATAAGCGTTACGTCGCATTGTGACGTTTCTCACGGGTTATGTTACATTAGCGACATTCATCAAGGGTTATGTCACATTGTGATATTTGTTAAGGGTTATGTCGCATTGTGATGTTTATCAAGGTTTACGTTTCACTATGACATTATCAAGGGTTATATCACATTACGACTTTACATTAGAGGAATTTTGGGGTCTAAAATGGGCCTCCAAAGGAAAATAATAAAATAATAGTTAAAATAATAAAATAATATTGATTAATTTTGGAGGAAGAAAGAAAAAAACTACTTTTTGTGTTCGTATTTTCAACATATCTCCCTGTGTTTTTACTCAAATTTCGATCAAGAGAGCTCATTGGATACGGAATTTGATTATGCATCCAATGAGTACCCACATTGCATACTTTTGATGGACCTTGCTACCCCAAAAACAAGAAATACCTGAAAAAACATGATGATGATGTCATCATCACATTTTTTTAGGTATTTATTGTTTTTGGGGTAGCGGGGTCCGTCAAAAGTATGCAATGTGGGTACTCGTTGGATGAGGAATCAAATTCCGTATCCAAAGAGCTCTCCCAATCGAAATTTGAGTAAAAACACAATGAGATATGTCGAAAATATGAACAAAAAAAGTAGTTTTTTTTAATGACAAATATGTCAATTCAACCATTATGGTTGACTTATTTTATTGAAATTCTATTGGTTCTTGAATTCCAACTCACAAAAACTTATTTTGGCACGTTTTCTTATAAGGCCCATTTTAGACCCCAAATTTCCTCTAATGAGCCATGGTTTGTTACAGTGGGCGTTTAATAAGCGTTATGTCGCATTGTGACATTTATCACAGGTTATGTTACATTAGCAACATTCATCAAGGGTTATGTAACATTTTCATATTTGTCAAGGGTTATGTCACATTGTCATATTTGTCAAGGGTTATGTCACTTTGTGATGTTTATCAATGTTGACGTTTCAGTGTGATGTTATCGAGGGTTGTATCGCATTACAATTAAGCCATTAATAATGTGATAGTGGGCATTTAATAAGCATTATGTCGCATTGTGACCTTTATCCCGGGTTATGTTACATTAGCGACATTCATCAAGGGTTATGTCAAATTGTGATATTTATCAAGGGTTATCTCACATTGTGATGTTTATCAAGGTTTACATTTCACTGTGATGTTATCGAGGGTTATATCACATTACGACGTTAAGCCATGGTTTGTTACAGTGGGTGTTTAATAAGCGTTATGTCACATTGTGACGTTTATCATAGGTTAGGTTACATTAGCGACATTCATCAAGGGTTATGTCACATTGTGATATTTGCCAAGGGTTATGTCACATTGTGATGTTTATCAAGGTTTACATTTCACTGTGATGTTATCGAGGGTTATATCACATTACGAGGTTAATCCATGGTTTGTTACAGGGGGCGTTTAATAAGCGTTATGTCGCGTTGTGACGTTTATCACGGGTTATGTTACATTAGCGACATTCATCAAGGGTTATGTCACATTATGATATTTGTCAAGGGTTATGTCACATTGTGATGTTTATCAATGTTGACGTTTCAGTTTGATGTTATCGAGGGTTGTATCGCATTACGATTAAGCCATTAATAATGTGATAGTGGGCATTTAATAAGCGTTATGTCGCATTGTGACCTTTATCACGGGTTATGTTACATTAGCGACATTCATCAAGGGTTTTGTCACATTGTGATATTTGTCAAGGGTTATGTCGCATTTTGATGTTTATCAAGGTTTACGTTTCACTGTGACATTATCGAGGGTTATATCACATTACGACGTTGAGCCATGGTTTGTTACAGTGGGTGTTTAATAAGCGTTATGTTGCATTGTGACGTTTATCATGGGTTATGTTACATTATTGACATTCATCAAGGGTTATGTCACATTGTTATATTTATCAAGAGTTATGTCACATTGTGATGTTTATCAAGGTTTACATTTCACTATGACGTTATCGAGGGTTATATCACATTACGACATTAAGCCATGGTTCGTTACAGTGGGCGTTTAATAAGCGTTATGTCACATTGTGATGTTTCTTACAGGTTATGTTACATTAGCGACATTCATCAAGGGTTATGTCACATTGTGATATTTGTCAAGGGTTATGTCACATTGTCATACTTGTCAAGGGTTTTGTCGCATTGTGATGTTTATCAATGTTGACGTTTCAGTGTGATGTTATCGAGGGTTGTATCGCATTACGATTAAGCCATGTTTTGTTACAGTTGGTGTTTAATAAGCTTTATGTCGCATTGTATGTCACATTGTCATACTTGTAAAGGGTTATGTCGCATTTTGATGTTTATCAATGTTGACGTTTCAGTGTGATGTTATTGAGGGTTGTATCGCATTACGATTAAGCCATGGTTTGTTACAGTTGGTGTTTAATAAGCTTTATCTCGCATTCTGACATTTATCACGGGTTATGTTACATCAGTGGCATTCATCAAGGGTTATGCACATTGTGATATTTGTCAAGGGTTATGTCGGATGGTGATGTTTATCAAGGTTTACGTTTCACTATGACGTTATCGAGGGTTATATCACATTACGACGTTAAGCCATCGTTTGTTACAGTGGGCGTTTGATAAGCGTTATGTCGCATTGTGATGTTTATCAAAATGTCAAATTGTGATATTTATCAAGGGTTATGTCCCATTGTGATGTTTATCAATCCTCATCAGCTTCATCATGGTCATCATCATCATCCTCATCATCATCACCGTCATCATCCTCATCCTCATCCTCATCCTCATCATCATCATCGTCAACCTCATCACCATCATCACCCTCATCCTCATCATCATCATCATGGTCATCATCATCATCATCATGGTCATCATCATCATCATCATCATCATCATCACCATCATCTTCCTTCTTCATCAGCTTCATCATGGTCATCATCATCATCGTCAACCTCATCATCATTATCACCCTCATCCTCCTCCTCCTCATCATTACCCTCATCCTCATCATCATCATCATGGTCATCATCATTATCATCATCATCGTCGTCACCCTCATCCTCATCACCCTCATCATCCTCCTCGTCCTCATCATCATCATCATCATCGTCACCCTCATCCGCATCAACTTCATCAACTTCATCATGGTCATCATCCTCATCCTCCTCATCCTCATCATCACCCTCATCCTCCTCCTCCTCCTCATCACCCTCATCCTCATCCTCATCATCATGGTCATCATCATGGTCATCATCATCATCACCCTCATCCTCATGGTCATCATCATCATCATCATGGTCATCATCACCATCCTCATCATCATCATCATCACCCTCATCCTCATGGTCATCATCATCATCATCATCATCATCATCATCATGCTCTTGATCATCACCGTCATTGTTCATCATCATCTTAAACATCACCCTCATCCTCATCATCATCATCGCCCTCATCCTCATCATCATCAACCTCAATCCTCATTAGCATCGTTCATCACCCTCGTCCTCACCATCATCATCTTCATCGACATCCTCATCCTCATCCTCATCATCATCATATTCATCATCCTCCTCATCATCACCATCATCCTCATCATCATCTTCATCATCACCATCATCCTCCTCCTCATCATCACCCTCATCCTCATCATCATCAACCTCGATTCTCATCATCATCGTCATCACCCTCATCCTCATCATCATCATCATGGTCATGGTCATCATCATCATCATCATCATCATCGTTGTCGTCGTCATCATCATCATGGTCATCATCATCATCCTCATCCTCATCCTCATCATCATCATCATAGTCATCATCCACCTCATCATCACCCTCATCCTCATCATCATCATCATTGTCATCGTCGTCGTTGTTGCCGTCGTTGTCTTCATCAACACCCTCATCCTCAACATCATTAGCATCCTCCTCCTCCTCCTCCTCATCATCATAATCCTCCTCCTCCTCCTCCTCCTCCTCATCACCCTCATCCTCATCATCATCATCATAGTCATCATCCTCCTCATCATCACCCTCATCC
>LPNX011024584.1:624937-638499 GCA_001517045.1 Pseudotsuga menziesii
CTTAGAAGTCGCTGTTTGAGCGCTCTCCAGGAGTTTGGTAGGGAGGAACAGCCTCCCATGGCTGTTGTTGTCCACATCATTTAACAGGTTTTTCATTTATATCTTTATGTCTTTCTGTATATAAGTAGATAAATATTATGATTGTTTAAATATCTGAAAAGAATTGTTTAGAACTTGAAATGTTAGTGAAAAACTTGTTAGTATTACCATGTTTTTCCACACCTGATATCATCAGGTAGTACTCTAGCATGGTATCTCAAAACTTAGAAGAAGTATTCCTCCAAACTGAGTTCCCTAATTTATTTACATTCATCACAATTGTTTTACTGTGTATTTTCTTTTATTTAGCTATCCTTCTACAGTTTATTTAAATCTAAAACTGTAACTCTGTTATTTTGGACATTTTATCTGTTTATGAAAAAGAAAGATTTAGCATGCTTGTAATATGAGTTATACTCATTCTTTTCTGTTCAAAGTAAATACATTACAGATTAAGGATTTACGTATTATCAGTATGGTGTAGTAATCTGTAATGTAGTAGAAGAACCAGAATTTCTATATTCCAGTAATGTTATCAGATCAAACAATAACATACTTTATAAACTGTTATAAAAAAAAAAAAGATATTATTTTATGTCCAAATGTTTATACTGATATTACAAAGAGTTTACTTAAGTATTATAAGAACTAAAAGAAACTTTAAAATTCAAAGAACAGTCATAATATATCACATTAAACAATACTCTTATCTACATCTTAAAAATAATATTGTTTTCTAAGTAATTGTGTTTCTAGAAATCATAATAAAACATGATGTTATATAATCATATAGATAATTGTTTACAAGTAGATATCTATTATATTAACATACAGAATAGGAACAATGTATATATTTTGTTCTAGTTTTAGTTTTAGAATAGGATATAGATAAATAAGGTTACTTATTAACCTAATATAAATACAAGAATATCATAACAGAATGTTTACATAATAATAATTATTATAAAATGCAACAATAATTCATAATTGTAGATTTAGGATTTAGAATCCTAAACATTTAAACTTTGCAATTATAGTAAGGAAATTATAAAGTAGGACATTATAACTCTGCTTTTATTTTATTCTGTACATTACTTATATATATATTATAGATTTTAAATCACAATTTGAATATACAAAAATCAAGACATAGTTATATATAAATATATAAAATAGAATTAAAAATACAAAGTACAGAGTGCTCCATCATGGAGCTTGAAGTTTCATAAAAACAAAACTAGACATAAGTAAATCATAATAAAAACCATTTGAAACATTTCCAGTTGGGTTAATAAAATGATAACCAGTAAGTATTACCCTTTTTAAACTATTCATTACAGTAAGAAAGAAAAACCAGTTGCGCACACCATATTTAACACTGAGAGTAAAATGTTACTCAGCTCGAATAAATACATGGAAAATAATTACTTGCATCATTTTAATAACCCTTAACTGAAAATGCAAGGCCGATGGCCTATAAGAACAAACACAATTAATTGTAAAAGCAAGGCTCGCAGTCTGTATAAAACTAATTACTTTTAAAATAACGCAAAGGCCTTAAGCCTGTAAACCCTGTTTTAAAATCAAAACCTGCAGTAAGTAATCAGTTTACATCCACGGCCGTAGCCGGAAAAACTCTTAAAGAGTTAGGGTTTAACCCGAAACCAAAGTTTTACACCTATCAACCCTCGCCACTATAATTTACAGTTAAACTATTAAATACAGCCTCGGCCAGGAGCCGTGTAATCTTTTATCACAGGGATATACCCTAGTGAAACATTGAAGTAATCTACAGCTAGCGTAATTGCAGAGAAACCCAGAAACCGTTAAGTGCACCCTGTCAACATAACAGCAAGGAGACGTGCATCGAGAACCAGGCCTACCAGGAAGCGTTGAGCCGTAACCTTTTTGTTTTCAGCTGCGAATTTGAAGGGCAAACCTGCCATCGTAAGACAGTTGCCTTTGAAGAGCAAACCTGCCAGCAAAAGGGCAGTCGTATGTTAGAAAACCTAACAAATATAAAATCAAACTAATCTTAAATGTTAAACAGTATATTATTTACAGTCTTTACCTGCAAAGGGTCGAGCAGCAAGCAGTCAAGAACCAGGGTATTGAAACCCTTCTTCACCGGAAGAAATGGACCGAGTGGAACCCAAACACTTTTTCCCAAAGGAGACGCGAATACTAACCACCAGCGTTAACAATGCTGTACACCTTCAAGACATAAAATACTGCACAGCCACGAAAGAACAATCAAACAACACCTCGATGGAGCAGCGCGACAGAGCACAACGAAGGATTGACACAACACAGCCCACGAAGGAGCAACACAACACATCACCACGAAGGAGCACTACGGAGAGGAGCGATAAACCGGACTGTCTCATAACAAAAATCAACCAGCAAGAACCACTAGGGTTTGGCCGAGCAGAGCTCAAAGCCCGCAGGCGAGAGGAGGACTGAAATGATTTTGGAGGCAAGTCAACTTATATTCGCCCAATGCATGGCGAGGAGGCAACCATGTTAACCCTTAAATTATTGCCAATGAGTGGGTCAATCCTTAAATTATTGCCAATGAGTGGGTCAATCTCTAATGTTTCATATCATTGCCAAGGCCAACAAAATTATGGTGGGAAGGTTCCTTATGTTCACCGTCGACCTTGACCTGCATTATGTTAAACATCATAATGTTAGATATCATTTATATAAACAAACCTCACATTGTAATATGATTTAACTATATTCTATAGATGTTAACCCTAGTTCGAGGTGTAACATGTAACATTCTTCTATGGTATTTAAACCTTGAATTATATGCATTATGGTGTTAAGCCCTTAAACCTTGAAACCATGTTTTGCAACCATGATCTAAAAGTCGACTCTTGTATGTGATTAACCTAGTTTAATATTTGAGATATATAAGTTATATTTGAGACCTCACTTGAGGTTAGTTCATTTGATTATAATAAAATCAATGAACTTATATTACAAGTCTAATGAAATTTAAATGTAGTGTTATGGTCGTATAAATTATGCAGTATATACCTTGCGACCAATTACCTTAATATAATAATGTTAACAAGGAGTCTAACTCATACTTTTACATGTCAAGTGGTATTATCAGGAGTTATTTTCTCAAAGAGTGACCATGTACAACATGAGAAGTAGATCATTTATCATGACTTATATTATTATAAATGTCTATGACCTTAATTATTCAAAGAACTTTGTTTATTTACATGAATTGAGCTGGTGATATTAACCATTCAATAAGGGCGACATTAAAAACTGTAAGAACCTCTTTTCAGTCTTTAATTTCGTTAATGAACTTTACTTTTGCAGCTTTTACCTAGCACTTGTAATTCAAGAAATTATAGGCTATAGTTGGAGAAGAAATTTATGTAAACTGCCATCTTTACTTCTGAATGTTTATTCAACTGGAAGGATCACAGATATAACTGAAAATGACGATCTATTCTTTAGTGTCTTTTAACCCTTTCTCATCAATTTTGATATTTTATCAAAAGTAAAATAAGGGAGACTATACCTGTAAGAAGCGGAATAATCTGGTTAACATGCGATACATTTATATAGTTCTCTACTGAATGAACTTGGTAACAGCATATGATTTATTTACTCTAGAATGATCTGTTAGCAGCAATCCCAAAACTTTACCTGAAGATCTGTAAGAGAAAGGAAAAACTGTGTGCGTTAGCTTTGCAGCTAAGTAAGCCCAGTTTATCGTAGTAAATCCCCTTACTGTTGCAAACAAAGAACATTCAGAAAACTGAAGAACTCATCTATTATCCAAAACAAAGCAAAGATCATACAGTTACAAATTTAATAGCAATTACTAATTAGTATTTAACGAATGTATTAACATGTAATTATGCTATTATTTAAAAGTTTAAATTTTTTTGAAATTTCGGGGTCTTGACACCACCATCCTCATCATCATCATCATCATCGTCATCATCATCATGGTCATCATCATCATCATCGCCCTCATCCTCATCATCATCATCATGGTCATTGTCATCATCATCATCATCACCCTCATCCTCATCCTCATCATCATAGTCATCATCCTCCTCCTCATCACCATCATTTTCATCGTCACCATCATCCTCATCATCGTCACCATCCTTGTCATTAGCATCATCATCATCACCATCCTCGTCATCATCATCATCATCATCCTCATCATCACCCTCATCTTCATCATCCTCTTCACCCTCATCATCCTCATCCTCATCTTCTTCATCGACAACCTCATCCTCAACATCATCATCATCATCACCATAATACTCATCCTCATCATCATCATCATCATCACCCTCATCCTCATCATCATCATCATCATCATCATCATCCTCATCATCACCATCATTGTTCACCATCATCTTCATCGTTCACCACCATCTTCATCGTCACCATCAGAAATAATACTTTTTTTAATAATTATTTATATTTATTATTATATATTTAAATAATTAAATAAACATTATTATTGCCATTAATATTTTCTAGATATGTCCATGGGCTCACCCATTACTAGCAACAACCACATTAAATTAATAATGTGTTTGAATACGCCGATAGGCATAAATTTAGGGACATACTTTTTATATTAATGTTTTTCCCTATAGTATGTGCTTAAATTTACGCCTATCGGCGTATTCAGACACATTATTAATTTAATGTGGTTGTTGCTAGTAAGTTACAAATTAAAACTACTTGTCTCAAAGAAGCAAAGAAGTTGGGAAAACTAATTGAGAATAAAGATAGGTTAATCTATATTAAGATTATCTCTAATAACCATAAATTTGACACTCAATAAAACCTTAATGCTAAACACATCAAGGACATCTATAAAGGAAAACCATCTCATTCCATTCCACAAGATAAGGTGAAGACCTATCTTTCCACATGGCCTAGATGTTAGCTAATTTCATGGTTCAGTTCTTTAGCCAATTTCTTCTTTTAATTTGTGTCATTTGTTAAAGCCAAAATATCTCTGTGAAAAATTAGGTGATTCAACCCATAAAAAATCAAATGATAAAAGCTAAAGAAATTGATAACAAGTAACTCCAATCTATAATTAAAACATATCACATTTTTATTATTATTATGTACTGGGGAATTGTTCGAGCGGATATACTGTCAGGAGTTAGACCCCAAAGAGATAGATAAACCTTCATTAAAATTTTATACTTCACCCAAATTTTATTCCTTAAAGATCTTATTACACCGATAGGTGTCTATCAATGGTATTTGGGGGGGGGGGATGGACTTGCTTGAGCGGATCATCAAGATCCGGCAAATCCCGCCAAGTGGATGCTCAAGATCTTCTGAATCGTCTGATCTTTTAACAGTCGGAGAGTTAGGAGATGACCAGAGTTATTAGCCGCCGACTAGGAGATGACTGCAGTCTGTTAGTGTTCGTGGCTGCAGAGGAGATAACCGTGGAGTAGCAACCGTCGCGGAGATACCTGGAAGCATGGACGTGGCTGTGAAGAAGATAACCGTGGAGTAGCAACCGTTGCGGAGATACCTGGAAGCGTGGAGGAGATACACGTAGAATAGTCTGTTAGCGGCCGTCGAGGAGTATTTTCTTAGCCCGCGGAGGAGATACCTGAACAGTTTCTCCGTCCTGAGCATTCGTAGTGAGATAGCTGGAGCATTGGAGCATTCGTCTGTGCATTCGCCGTCTTGGAGCATTCGTCTGTGCATTCGCCGTCTTGGAGCGCCTGTGCAGTAGAGGTAAGCTTCTGCTTTCGCTGGCCTGGTTGCTTTAATGTTGTGGACAGTCAGATAATGCTAGGATTACAGTTTAGAAGAATGTAGGCTATGAATACGTGTAAGTTGTTTAGACGAATGTAGGCTATTAAAAAACTAGGTGATTTAAAATTATTCGCTTCAGAAAATTATGTAAACCAAATGCCATATAGAAATTATCAAAAAACACCCTCCAATAAAGCCAAATATCCTTCTAGATGATTCTGACATACGACTATTCCCATTGCAAATGCTACTTTGGGTTCTGCGAAATAGATGAAACTTGAAAGACACAGTTAAACCCCTAATACAATTTTCTAGCATTTAGGACTATTTAATGATATAAAAAAGTATAAAGATTTAGAGTAAACGATATAAAGTAAGAGCAAACAATACATTTAGGTGTTTATCTGAAATAAACACCATAACATGATATACAGAAGCATATATAGATGGCATTAAGCATAAATCTCTTAAGGTATCCAATGTGAGCCGTAGATACGACTATTCCCATTGCAAATGCTACTTTGAGTTCTGCGAAATAGATGAAACTTGAAAGACACAGTTAAACCCCTAATACAGTTTTCTAGCATTTAGGACTATTTAATGATATACAGAAGCATAAAGATTTAGAGTAAACGATATAAAGTAAGAGAAAACAATACATTTAGGTGTTTATCTGAAATAAACACCATAACATGATATACAGAAGCATAAAGATTTAGAGTAAACGATATAAAGTAAGAGAAAACAATACATTTAGGTGTTTATCTGAAATAAACACCATAACATGATATACAGAAGCATATATAGATGGCATTAAGCATAAAGCTCTTAAGGTATCCAATGTGAGCCGTAGATACGACTATTCCCATTGCAAATGCTATTTTGAGCTCTGCGAAATAGATGAAACTTGAAAGACACAGTTAAACCCCTAATACAGTTTTCTAGCATTTAGGACTATTTAATGATATACAGAAGCATAAAGATTTAGAGTAAACGATATAAAGTAAGAGCAAACAATACATTTAGGTGTTTATCTGAAATAAACACCATAACATGATATACAGAAGCATATATAGATGGCATTAAGCATAAAGATCTTAAGGTATCCAAGATACGTTTCCACCTAAAAACGCGATCTGCTCACAGTATACCATCCGGTGGATCTATCGGAACACCTTGGATCATAGAGCTTAGAATGTTTCTACCATGAACATTCACTTACTGAAATTTCGAGAAAACAAATAGACAGTTTATTCCATCTTCTCTTTCGGCATCCATGTTGTACTCCATAGCGAAATGACTGCCTCAGCATACGAGATGGTAACCAGCTCCCGCCCATTAGTATGGAAAACTTCCTCCACGACCTGCAAAAGAAATAATAAAACATTAAAAACAAAGAAGCAAAGAAAAACATCACCGAAGTCGTAAACAGATAACCTATCTTAGAAGAACTTACCGAAAGCTGTGAAGAGCAGCAGGTTGTCGTTGAACAATTTTTCCCTCTTCTCTTTCTTTTTGCATCGATGCTGTAAAAGATGGATAGTTTTCTCCCTAGGGTCGACCGCAAACCAGAGATAAACGATGGAAGAACTCCACAGTGAAATGAATGGCTCGACAGATGGGTTTTCTCCTCTAAGCGTAAAGCCAGTCGAAAGTGGAGGTTTCGTACCTAGGGTTTACACCAGGATGAGTTAATGCGAGCAAGTAAATGCCGGTTCTGATTTTTGGAGGTTTCGTACTAGGGTTTAAAACTTTGAAAATAACTTTCGATATCATGGCGGATAACCTATCTTAGAAGAACTTACCAAAAGCTGTGAAGAGCAGTAGGTTGTCGTTGAAGAGCAAGTAAATGCCGGTTCTAATTTCTGGAGGTTTCATTTTAGGGTTTAAAACTTTGAAAATAACTTTCGATATCATGGCCAGCTATCTCAGATCCGTTGCAATTTTCACCTTGCTTTTACTTGTCAGTGTCGATGAGCCATCGCCGATGCAGACCTGCCTTCGGTTGATAGAAAGAAGAGCCTTAATTACGGAATCATAGCAGGATAACGTGCCAGCACTCCAGATCACACAGGACAAAAGAATCTCACCTGCTAGATAGCATTACATTAAAGAGGCTGGTACCATTTGGTATGGGTAGTCCTTTAGTCTGGAAAACTTCCTCCATGACTTGCAAAAGAAATAATAAAACATTAAAAACAAAGATCTTCCCTTCGTGGCACTCATAGTTCTTTTATCATTTTTTCATGTTAACATAAAAAAACACCAAATAAATCAAATTAGTTTAAATAAATATATTATAATAAAATCCCATTATGTTTAAGTTTTATACCTCATATAATATACATTTACCATTATACCTCATATAATATACATGAAAATATTTCATTTACCATTATACCTCATGTAATATACATGGCAATATCTTAGCTTCATGTGTATTTATCTCGAGTATCATGATTTCCTTGTAACATTTATCAATCACTTAGTTGAATGGATGATCTGAAAACTTACCGAAAGCTGTGAAGAGCAGTAGGTTGTCGTTGAAGAGCAAGTAAATGCCGGTTCTAATTTCTGGAGGTTTTGTACTAGTGTTTAAAACTTTGAAAATAACTTTCGATATCATGGCAATCTATCTCAGATCCGTTGCAATTTTCACCTTGCTGTTACTTGTCAGTGTCGATGAGCCATCGCCTCATCACTCATGTGAAGGAGATGAACCTGAGGCTCGTAGGTCAACGTGCCAGCAGGCAGGTCAGGCGGACCCATTGATTGGCGCAGGATAACGTGCCAGCACTCCCGATCACACATGACAAAGTTAATGTGGTGGATGCCTTTGCACAAACCTGTGATGCAGACCTACCTCCGGTTGATAGAAAGAAGAGCATTAATTACGGAATCATAGCAGGATAACATGCCAGCACTCCAGATCACACATGACAAAAGAATCTCACCTGCCAGATAGCATTACATTAAAGAGGCTGGTACCATTTGGTATGGGTAGTTCGATTTTGAATGATTACTGAAAAAATACTCTCCACAGGAAAAAATAATGGGAATAATGATAGAAAAAGAGAGTTTACAAACAAACATTATACATTTATGTTTTCCTATGGAGGGATTTTTAATGAGTCACAGAATAATGTAGTAATTTAATTTCAAAACATGTAACTACTTTATTTTAATATTTTCTTTTCCAATAGATCTTCCCTTCGTGGCACTCATAGTTCTTTTATCATTTTTTCATGTTAACATAAAAAAACACAAAATAAATCAAATTAGTTTAAATAAATATATTATAATAAAAGCCCATTATTTTTAAGTTTTATACCTCATATAATATACATTTACCATTATACCTCATATAATATACATGAAAATATTTCATTTACCATTATACCTCATGTAATATACATGGCAATATCTTAGCTTCATGTGTATTTATCTCGAGTATCATGATTTTCTTGTAACATTTATCAATCACTTAGTTGAATGGATGATCTGAGCAAGATATTTGTTTTCTAGTAATTAATTGCATTAAGTCAAATTGATTCACCTTTAAAAAAAACATATTGATAATATTTACAAGTAGAAGAATGACATCCAAATGAAAGATTCTCTTCTCATTCGATCGAGATTAGTTCGCAATTCATAAAAAATGGTCATCTTTGTTTCGTGGGATTTCCAATACTACTTCATAATCATCATAATTATCATTTCAGATCACATCTCATCAATGTATTGGACTATATTGTAAAACTGATATATGCATTAATGTGCTACTTGTCGATGGATAATTCTTAATGAGTTTGTAAGCTTTTGCACAACTTCGTGATGAATGGCACATTAATTACTTGTCTATAGGATAATTCTTGATGAGTTTGTAGGTTTTTACCCCACTTCCTCACGAATTCCTTTGAAATGAGGCTATATCAAATTTTGTCCCTATCACTTATTTTTAAAAGACTTAAATGTGCTATAATTATCAAGTAGAAGTGGTTGGAATTTATAAGATGAGTGGGATAAAGTTGAAATTTTTGTGGAAGGTATAAAAACTATGGATGATCATGCACTTATTTTTCCTAGCTTAAATCTATAATATATGTGTTATTCAAAGTGTTGTAACAAATTTGTAATTGTGCATTTTAATATCAGTTTTTAGTTTATATGAAATCAATTGTTAAAATGTTTGGTATATTAATGGTACAATATGAAGAAGTGGAGATAAAAACCCATTTCAGTTCCACCTTGAACCGTACATACATATTTATCGCTTCTGACATAAACATAGAAGTTGCTCGAACACAAAAACAAAATTATATAATAACTAGCCACGCAATATATTTTTCTGATACGTAACTTTTATTTGACGACAATAAGGATACCAATCTATCTTTTTTGTTGCGAATGAAATAAAAATACTCCTGCAATAAAACTAAGTGCCCTATGTGGACCCCATAAATCACTAAGATGAGCTCAACGAACTACCACATTTGAAACTATATCTTGTGCTCCATTTTTTCTCACAAAACTAAGTGGTTAGTTGTTAAGTGATTGGTTGTGCTTATCGGACAACTTTCACAAAATTAAGTGGTTGGTTGATAAGTGATTGGTTATGCTATCATAAAAGAAATTAAAAAAAATTATTTAAATGATTAAGAAAAAAACATTCATCATAGAGGTGATTTAGGAGGGGCCTATTCTTTCAGGCTTTTCGTTACAAATTTTCTAATAGAACTGCAATTGTGAGGTGATTTTCGTTACAAATTTTCTAATAGAATCGCAATTGCGAGGTGATAAGAACATAAAGGTGCAGGTGAATGGTCAATGGTCATGAAGGACTAAGGACAATGTTGATGATGTATCTATATTTCTTATACTAGCAACAACCACATTAAATTAATAATGTGTCTGAATACGCCGATAGGTGTAAATTTAAGCACATACTATAGGGAAAAACATTATATTTCTTTGATCAGATTGAGAAGGCGACATTATTGACTTCGGTGCAGATGATACTGACATACGACTATTCTCGTTGCGGCTGCTACTTTGCCAAATATCCTTCTATATATCGTGCTTACATTTAAATTTTCAAAAGTAGAGTTTTGGTCATAGTGCTTCCAGGGCTGCTCCCAGGGCTCACTAGCCTCAGCGTGCTCCTGCACGGCGCTACCTCTGTTTCATGCAGGACACATTGTCACCTCATGAGTTATCATTCATTATGAATCCGGATTTTGAAATCTGCAAGGCGGGGTTGGTGCATTCACATAATTAATGTGAATAGACCGGCCTAATTTCCTTCTGTCTCAAGCCATCCCCTGCCAGATCGCATTAGATGTTGTAGCCGTTATCAAGTTGTTTTCCATCTCGATTTTAGTTTGAAGATAATTCAGACTGTCGATTTTAGTTGGAGGGGATGCCAAATATATCGTGTTTCGATATAATTTACTAATGGATCATATTCTGCCATAATAAGTTTTTGTTTCAGTCTATAGTTAAACATATTAATTATGCTTATGATATAAGTTTTTATTCGAGTCCATGACTAAATATATTTTCTATTTTATTTTCGTGTTCATTTGATTTAAATATAACCTACATAATAAAAAAATTTTGTTTGTTTATAAATATTCAGTTTCTTAAGATATTAGTACTCAATCAACGAAACATCACTGTGTTTATAAATATTCAATTTTGTATTTAGCTGAGCTTTCCACTCTTTTATACGCTACCAGTTGTGCTTTCATTGACAACAATGGTTGCCATGATATGCTACAAGTATACAAAAATAATATTGTAAATACTACAATTTAATATGTTCTTGTAATATGTTGGTATTATTATTTTTAAATCTTTTATAAACATATATTAGTAGTAAGGATAGACATGGTGGTCACATTAAATTTTAAAAAAGTTTTGGATTTACTTTTTGAATAATTTAGACATTATTTCTTATATTATGATTGTATATAATTTTAAAATTATGATTATATATAAGTTTTAACATTATTGTTTATGTTTTTTTTAAAATTATAATTATATATAAGTTTTAACAAAGTCTAAGTTGAAAATATGATTATAAATATTATATTTTAATATATATATATATATTTTTTATAAAAATTTCAAAGTATCTATTTTAATTTTATATTAGTTTTGAGTTTCATAGTATTTGATACAATACTACCCAATTAGTAGTAAGAATAGAGATGGTGGCCACATTAAATTTTAAAAACTAAGAAATAAAGTAATAATATAACTGTAAAACTTTAGGTTTTTCATTAACATTTAGCAACTATCATGAGAGTTTTCAAAATAGATAACAATAAAACCCTTAAAGTCTCAAAATAGATAACAATAAAACCTATAGAAATCATTTGAGTGACAAAACAATGGTTTTGGGCTACAAAAATTGGTTTACATGTAGAGAACAATTACCACTACTGATATGAAATGCTTTTTTACAGTTACCCACTTTTATATGCTTCTATGTTTATCTCAATTGCAAGAATTGTATAATCAAAGATTTATTTTATGGTGGTAGGATAATCTTTATAAGCTTTTTTATGTGCTCTTGGATTCATTCCATATCATTTACAGTACTCACCTCCTAACCAGCAACTTACGTTTTTTTTATATGTCATTCATACATACCGTGCAATTCGACATTACCGTTACAACCATTTTCATAGGAAAACTAAAACCAGTAGATGAAGCGGCGGTTCACAATATGAACTAAATTTTTCATGGCTATAGTGTAGGACCATGACTTTCACAATACGAACTGAATTATTTATATCTATTTAAATAGATATCAGCCATCGTGCTATGGTTTTTATAATGGACTTATTTATAAGTCCATTATGAAAGTTCGAGGTACACGATAGAGTAGTGATTTGTATAGAATTTAATCACATCAACCAAAGTTAATCATTAACATTATCAAAATTATTTTATCATAATATATGTATAAAAAGGCTATAAATCTAAAGATTTATTCAGGTTTTTCAACATGAATTTAGAGGTTTACTGAGCTCTCTCACCTCTCACAATCACCTTTAAGTGACTTTAGAGACTTTTGTTTACATCTCAAAGAGGCTTGGGGTCCATGTATGATTGCATAAATTGGGTGCCACAGGTTTGTACGAACTTGTAGTGTTCACCTCAGTTCACCCAAAGTATATGCAAATTAGAACGTTGTGGTGGACTATTTGTTCGATTCATTGACAGTACTCACAATAATTGATATAGAAATATACTTCTGACCAGCCACCTCCTCACTTAGATGGAGTTAGGTCATGGGAACAATTTTTTTTATCACAAATCTTCTTGTCACATGACAAATGACAACACAAATTGGGGTTTGGTGAATGAGCATGGAGAAAAATTTCATTTTAGTTGTAACGAACTGAACATTTGAAATTATATGGCTTAAGTAATTTAGTCATTTCATCTTTATTGTCTTGCTTTGTCACTATATAAGTGGTGTGTCTGTATTAAACTTTAAATTATTAATATACTAAAGAGTTAAACTATGAAGCACCGCCTTAACTAATAAACTTTGTTCTTCATGCTCACCAGATTTTACATTTTGAAAGAAGCATGAAAATACCGCAACGAATCCAACCAAATTTGCTCAATGGTTTTGGGACTCAGATTTCCATATCTTCCCAATTATTCAATTTAGTACTGAATACAGCCAAAACAAGAGAAGAGCTTGAGAGAGCTTGGGAAGC
>LPNX011024584.1:638886-650502 GCA_001517045.1 Pseudotsuga menziesii
TCAATACCATTTCAGAGCTAGAGGTGTCTTCATGTCAGAAATCAAGAGACATGTGCTTTGTTAATTGGTGAGGCCACTCTTGCACATCCAATTTTTGGATGTTATTCTAGAAAATAACATGTCAATGACCTCAATATCTATAATCATGAGAAACCTGAAAATGATATATTAGGTTTTGATGAACATATATGTGGCCCCACCAAAAAACGAATTTATTCCCATTTACCATTCCATTGTTGGATGATAGACATAGGATACGTAACAGAGTCCAGAGTCCCATGGTATTCATAAATTATAACTTTATGAATACCATTTGAGAGAGATGTGTCATGATGTCAGAAGTCAAGAGACATGTGCTCAGCCAATTGGTGAGGGCCCTCTTGCATGTCCAATTTTTGGATGTTAGACTGTTAAATGACATGTCAATGACCTCAATATGTATAAACATGATAAAACTGAAAAAATGAAACATTAGGTTCATCCCATGGTATTCATAAATTATAAACTTATGAATACCATTTCAGAGCTAGAGGTGTCTTCATGTCAGAAGTCAAGAGACATGTGCCTCAGCCAATTGGTGAGGCCACTCTTGCACATCCAATTTTTTTATGTTATTCTAAAAAATGACATGTCAATGACCTCAATATCTATAATCATGAGAAACCTGAAAATGGTATATTAGGTTTAAATGGACATATATGTGGCCCCACCAAAAAATGAATTTATTCCCATTTACCATTCCATTGTTGGATGATAGACATAGGATACGTAACATTGACATGTCGTTTATCGCTCTAACATCTGCTGTTGGATGTTGAACTCATAAATCACATGTCAATGACCTAAAAATTGAAATTGGAAGATCAATTTTGTTTGACATAGACATTGCTTTATGTCAACAAGTGAAGTTATGTTCCATGTATAAAATGGTAAAATTAATATTTCTTCATTTTTATTGGTTTTGTCCATAACCATATGATTTTTCATTGTTTTGTTATATAGCCACAATGGATCCCGCCGTCTGGGGTTTGTTTCCAATGGAGATATTGGAATCGATTTTGTTGTGGGTTCCTTTTTCAACATTGATCCGGTTCGCATCAACTTCTAAACATTTCCAGGCAATTTTGTGGCAACGAGCATTTAGAAATTCTTGGATGAACAATCACATAGCTGAAGTTGGCTTTTTTGTTGAAGTGTGGCGGCCATACGAGATCAAAATAGTATATAAGTTTATAAATTCTGTGGGCCACACGTCTTTTCTGCATATTACCAATCCAGAAAACAATTGGACAATTGAATGCACAGCTGGTTCAAACATTTTGCTATCAAATTTTTGTCCATTGCCAGGTCACAAGTGCTACTCTATTATTAATCCATTCGAAGGACGGTTTTTATATATAGGCGTGATTGAAATTGGAGTGCTTGGATTCTTCACACTCATAAGTAACATCAGTGATCATAAACTGGGATGGATAGTTGTTCGTCATGAAGAGAACGAACATGGTTCAAATTTTTTTGTTTCCAGCAATGTGAATAGAGATTGCAGAGAAATTGATGCAACTAGCTTCATTCCAACCCCTCCTAAAGATGCAGTTCTTTTTAATGGAAAAATATATTGGATACATATGAGAATCATTTCATAGGAAGATGCTTTATATTCCTATAGTATGTGGTCACTCGAAATTGGATTGAACAAATGGGCTAGTCATGCAATTCATATAGGACGCATCAAACGGTCCATGTGTTTGACTGTACATCAAAACCAACTGTTATGTCTTGTGAACGATGGTAGGACAACTATATGGTCCATAAATGAAATGATAGATCTGAGGATTAGTGCATTTGCAGTTGAAGAGGTGCACGGGTTTTGGATATTTGGAAGAGATTTGAGATGGACCCTTTTAGAGGTTATGACACTCCATATAAACACACGTTGTCCAAGGTACCTTCCATTTCAGGCTGTGGGGAGTATTATTCTGATGTGTAGGTATGGCCAAACCCCGTACATATATTATGACCTAAACACTTGCAGGGTTACTCGTGTAGGACCCGATGAAGGATCCTTGCTCCGAAGTCATGGATTGCCTTTGCCAGTAGACATCCAATGTACCAACGTTGTAATGTCTAGAAATTTTTGCCCTCTAACTCCAAGCATGAAAGCATTCGAGGATTTACTCCCTTTTCCTACAAATTATGATGACTCGTTGGAGCGTTATGGCATGTAAACAATATGCAAAAAAAACATTTCTTTGCATATTTCATGAATTTTGATCATCTTTTTATATTATCTACATCCATGCAATCATTAGATATATATCTAAAAAATTATATTGCACCAAATAATATCCATTGTGGATGCTAAATTTTATTGTAGTGTATGTTTTTTTTTGCGATCATATTAACATGTCGTCATTTTTTTTTTTCTTCAATTGTACAAGTAACATGCCAAAAAAGGTTTTCCTTCATCTAGCACTTTTAAATTATACTTATGCCTGCAAATAAAAAACTGTGATTTATGAGTATTTGGAACTGGAGGCATATTTACATCAATCCATTTGCTAATTGATTCTCTTATTTTGTGTTATAGAAATGGACATGGTCCCTGCTATTTGGAAATCTCTGCCATTAGACATACTTGAAATGATCTTTCTTTGGTTGCCTTTATCTATGATTATCCGTTTGAAAATGGTTTGCAAAGGCTGGAATCGTATTGTGTCCGAAAACAATTTCATCTCACAATGGAAACACAATCAAACAAAAGAATATGGAGTTTTGGTTGGTTTTGGCTCTTCTGGTAGACATCGGTTCGTTGGCCATTACATTAGCCAAAAAGGAAAATGTTCATCTATTTCTATGCAAGTCCTAAACAATGATTACAAAATTGAATCCACATGTGGTTCAATTGTTGCAGTTTCATCCCCCAGTATCTTATATCGAAAAAGAAACTACTACATCGCCAATCCATTCACAAAGACTTGTACATTTGTAGGGTCTATTGAACTTGGTCATTGGGGTTTCTTTACATTGCTGAAAAATTTTGAGCAACTAAAATACCATTGGGTAGCATTGAAACATATTTATGCAAAGTTTCAAACAAAATATTTTATTTCCAGCAGTATTCATATGCAGTGGAGACAAACATTTCCTATCGATGGCGATGTTTTCCAGCCCAAAAATCCCATATTGTATAATGAAACAATGTTATGGGTGGAGAGTCATGTGGTTTCTAGAGATAATCATATATGTATATACAAGCTATGTTGGATAGATCTTGAGGATAACAAATGGGGGTTCCAGTTTATTCCACACTCGAATTCAACGTTATCGATTAGCCTAGCATGTTATCGCAATGGGATTCTTTGTTTTATAAATGATGGGAGAACTACAGTGTGGTCTATAGAACCAGCAAAAAATCAAAATGATTCAACAAATTATTCGATAAGAATTGGAAGTTTAGAAGGTGGATTGCGATGGAGTATCATGTCTAATTTGACCTCAGGCATTAATGGCAAATGCAGGGGGTATTTTCCTGTTGCAGCACTTGATAATTACTTGCTCATGTGCAAATACGACCGTCTTACTTTTGGTTTCTATGACTTCATCAACACACATTCTAATTTTATAAGCGAGGATAGAATGTTCCATTCTGCATTATCCAAACTTGAAAATCCAACACACTTAAGTGTTGTTGAGCTTGTAGACAACATATCCATCATTCTAGGTAGCCCAAACATGGATTCTATTGATGATGTGTTTTCAATGGGGTAATATAAACATATATGGCATGTAACTTACACGTATGTTATGCAAGTTGACATGTTTGGGTGGGTCTTAATCATACCTATTCAAAATATTTCTTCCCAACCTACTTTACCAGATTTTCGACAGCCAGTGCTACATATGGAATTTTACTTGCCTGTACTTGTGCAAATCGACATCTTCAATACTTCATTACCATGCTTATTGGATTTGTCTCTTCAGATGTTTGCCAACTTACATTCTCTATGAAATAGAAATTATTCATACATGCCAATTTTTATTTTCGTGGATATATAACACTTCATTACAATATAAATTTATATCTTGGCAATCTTCGGCAATACAAATATTATAAGTTAGTATTTGAATAAAGTTTAAAACTCTTAAAAATATTAAAAGATAATCTTTGAATAAAGTTGAAAACTTTTATGTTTTTGTTTCTTTTTGTTATACCTGTAACATTACTTTGTACAGTAATATGGTTTGACATAAACTAATTTTTTTATGCTCGTGTAGATATGTCGTCAGACAAAAACAAGAATTCAAGCACTGAGAAGAACTTGATGGAAACATCCCGTCACGCAAAAAACGAATCCTCGCGAAAACACTATAATAAAAAAGAAGAAGGCATTAATAGGAAACGTCGTTTAGTATACCAAGAGAATAGTGAGCAAATTGGCGAACAGATAAGAGAACGACATGGTCCTTCCTTTGCAAATGTCATTGATTCTCAGGGGGAGCCCACTAAATTCCAGCGCATATCTGATATAATGAGGAGATCAAATCACCAAAGTCAAATTATATCATCAAATCCAACATCTAGCAACAACTGTAACAAAGTGTTGAATGAAGTTATTGAACCTTTCGTAGGTCATACTTCGGGAAAAACGTTTTCTAATCATGGCATCGAGGTATAAGGATTACATTGGATTGTCTATATTTGAATTTTTTTTTATTTGTACAATATAGATATACTTACACACATGTTCAATGTTTAGATAACTACTCGCAACAATTTTTTGAATCAAACATTTGATGAGCGCGGGCAAGCTACATTTGAAAATCAACCAGAAACAGTACAAAATAATAACACCGATACGGCTGAAAGAAACAGTGGTATAAGAACAATTTCTCTTGGAACAACAAAGGACATGACTTCCAAGTCTACTATGAATGACTCACACAGCCACGCAAACAATCCATTTCTAACGAATGAAGATCAAGGGTTTCGAAATCAACTCGAAACCGGTTTGCAAATGTCGAGTCCGGCAAGAACTATTTCTATAGGAGCAACCAAGGTATTGTTTCACCTATCCATGACAACAATAAAAACCATGCATTTGACCTTCATCAAAATAAAATAGTATTAGATACAATACTATTTCATTTTCCTGTTCAATAATTCAATGAAAAATCGTTTTGAGATTCCAGGATAGTAGCATCCATGGACATAATTGTCGAAACAACATGACATCGATCAATGTCATTCCGTCTTCTGGTGACGATGACTCTCTACAAAATGTCGGTCAAAATTATGTTGTGTATAGCCAATCGAAGAACATGGACCTCAATCAGGAGAACAATTCTGCAGCAATGAATGATCAATCAATTATTCAAAACCATATCATGCTCAGTAGACCAAGTGGAGATGTAGAAAGGACTATTTTTCTTGGAACATCGAAGGTCTTACTCAGCTTGTTTGTACACAACTTCCATATTTAGATCTTAGCAGAATATTTGACATAATAATTAACAACGACATTTTAACTTTTCAGGATAATAGTGTCAAGGCTCGTCAAGGACACAACATTCAAACCCCAACTCATCTGAACAATATGATGGAAACCAACATTGATATTAATTTTCATGATGAAATCAATTTGGGTCAGGTTTCAGGCGATGGTACTCGACGAAGGCAAGTTAGGAATCTACATCATCGCAACAACAGAGGAGATATATGTCGACATGTCTCGCCTCACTTTCCATTGAATGGTAACGACCATGCTCAAGATCCAAGTTTAAATATACATACATCAAGAAACATGGTTGAACTTTTCCAGCATATGTCCTCTTTCCATCGAGCATTTCGTGCCGAAATTGATAAATTGTCAATTGTACAAATGTGTAATGTTTGTCGTGAATCATACCCTGGAATGAATGTTTTTAGGTGAGATGAAGGACCTATTTGTGTGAGATGTAGGCAAGAGCGTGGTATCCATCATTTTTCTTGAGATAACAACATGAATCCTGGCAAACAACCTCCTGTTTTATCAATTTTGACACAGGTTGAAGAAATACTAATAGAACGAGTGAATCCAATACTACAGGTCACACATGCACGTGGAGGTCAATATAAATACAGCGGCCATACAATTAGCTTCCCACAGGATATTGTTTCAATTGCTAAGACTCTTCCTTGTCGAATTGAAGACCTAGAAATATTAATTGTCAGAAGAGAAGGGCCTCCATCCAAGCACTATGATTGCATTGTTAGTAGGTCGCGAGTAATGGATGCATTGCATTACAAAATACGGGTGGAAAAATATTACCGAGATGTTGAAGTTGATCCAGAATCAGTCATATGTCTCCCAGACCAGCCAACAGATGTCTCCTCTAAATTGCGTTATATCAACTCTGACATAGCTGACTCATAAGAGATTGATGCAGACATTGATAGATTTGGAACTCATCGACTCGACACTCATCCTTCATCCTTTACAGCTAGAATTCCAAATGCACAAAGAGAGATAGAGGAGATACGCAACTTTGTTAACAAAGATTCTTCTTTGTCAGATTTAGGTATGGAATGGCCAGAGATTGGTTTGTCTCCAATAAATGAATACAACACAAAAGGTTTGTTTGACATGGCATTTCCAACATTGTTTCCCACGGGAAATGCTGATTGGTTGCAACCACGTTTGAAGGATGTCCGCTTAAATGAGTATGGGTTGCACCTACTTAAATATTGTGATCAAAGGTTTGGAAAACAAAGATTCTTCTTTGTCAGATTTAGGTATGGAATGGCCAGAGATTGGTTTGTCTCCAATAAATGAATACAACACAGAAGGTTTGTTTGACATGGCATTTCCAACATTGTTTCCCACGGGAAATGCTGATTGGTTGCAACCACGTTTGAAGGATGTCCGCTTAAATGAGTATGGGTTGCACCTACTTAAATATTGTGATCAAAGGTTTGGAAAACATCCAAGGTTTCGATATTTTGTATTGAACATGATAATGAGACATTGAAGCCAAGGAACAGCTGCTGTATTCATGAAAAAAAACATTGAAGATGGCATACCTACCACAATTGAAGATCTATGTAAGGAGCTTATTGAATTCCATAACACCAAATTAGCTGAACGATTGATGCGTTTTGGTTCATGTCTTCGAAGAACGAAGGCATAATGGAACACATGTCGCAGTGAGCTTACTGACATGATATCACAAATCGGTTTCCCAACTTTGCTTTTCACTCTGAGTGCAGCTGATACCAAGTGGCCAGACCTACATAAAGCTATGCCCAATTCTGCACCTCTATCTGCACAGAACCGGAATAGATGGAGAACCGACAATGTTATAAACTATCCACATATTGTTGCTAAGTATATGCATGAACGTTTCAGTATATTTCGTGATGAAATCATTGTAAAATACCTTCATGCTAAAGACTACTGGTACAGGTATGTCGTTTCCTTACTATATTTTTCAATCTAACATGTTAGATTATTACTTGAAATTTTGTTGCAAGCTCATATTATTGAAACATGATGAGTCTCATAGGTATGAATGGAAACATAGGGGATTAGCACATATCCATGGATTTCTGTGGTTAGAAGGTGCTCCAGACATGGAGAAACTAGATTGGACAGACATGATAAGGGTTGACGCAGCAAGATGATACTTTGACAACTATGTAACAACATGGAATCCTTGTGATGCTCACCACAGGAATATATCTATTCATCAACCTCTCGAGGAAGATCCTTGCTTATTGGATACCAGTGAAATTTTCAATACAAATCCCCTTGATGACTATGAGCAACTAGCGAATCGAGTGCAACGCCACACAAGATGCAGTGTTCATTCATGTTTACGTAAAAAATGTTCATCCTACATGTGCCGATAAAACGCACCATGGGAACTTCAAGACCAGTCGAAAATATTTGTCAATGACAAAGGACACAAAAAATACGAACCTGCTCGCAACGACGACAGGTTAAATGTCCATAACATTCCTCTTCTTTCAATATGGCGTGCCAATGTTGATTGCCAGCCGGTTCTTTCACGTCATGCAGTTTTGAAATACATTGCAAAGTATGCTTCAAAATCAGAGAGAAGATCAGAAAGCTATCAAGACATGTTGACAAGAATCTCCAATGTCGTTGACTCTGACATTCCCTCTATAACTGCATATAAAAAGTTTCTTTCTGAAACAATTGTGGAAAGAGATATAGGAGCACAGGAAACCTGTCATATGTTGTTAAAGCTTCCTCTTGTTATTTCTAGCCATAGCTTTGTTTCAGTTAATGTTGGCAGAAAAATATTCAAAAGAGTTTCTTCCAACTCGGATAACAACAGATTCCCAACAGGGTCTAGGTTTCTAGAGCACTACCAAAACAGACCTCTGTTTCTAGAGCACTTATCTTTGATTGAAACTGCACGATCATGGTCTTTTAGTGGTCGACGTCAGAGAGAGCCATGGAAGCCAAGAGATACACCTGCGATAGTTCGTGTATGGCCACGGTTCTGTGAAGTTCCTAACAGCAATTCAGATTCCTTTGAGTCATTTTGCCTCAGTGAATTGCTTCTCTATAAACCGTTTAGAAACATTCAGATTGATATTGGAGTCAGCACAGAAATTATTATTCATAACTGGAGGATCCTTAGATATCGAGCTTGGCATGTCAATAGGATACATTTAGAACTGGATACTAATGAGGAAGATGACGATACACATGAGGATGAAGTGATTCATGAGAATGACATGGATGAGTGGGAGATGTTGTCACGTCTTGTTCCTCCCAACACTGTTCAAGTTTCAGACATTGATACTCTTGGTCCAAGAGACTTTGACTTGTTCCATGCATGGAATAGTACAACAGGTTGGAATAGAGATGTGGAGGACCCAACAGATTTCATAAAAAATGTACGCTCAAGAGGATCCATACCAAATGTCTCACATTCTACGTAGGCTTCTCCATCCGCTTTTTCTGATAAGCAACGTCTTTGTTTTGAAACTATTATTCAACATTTTCATGAAGGACCTAATGCAAACCCGCTGAAGATGATAATTCAAGGAACTGCAGGGACAGGAAAGTCTTACCTTATACATTGTCTTGGACATGAATTTTCAATGCATTCCATAAATGGAAAAAGCCCTTTGTTATTGTTGGCACCTATAGGAGTAGCTGCATTCAACATACGGGCCAAAACAATTCACTCAGTCGTTAGAATCCCTATTAAAGAATTCAAATCTTTACAGGGACAGTCACTTTCTATATTTCAAGAGGAAATGCGATATGTCACACACATTTTAATTGATGAAATGAGTTTCCTAGGGCCAAGGTTGTTCATACAAATTGATTCACGTCTTCGGGAGGCATTTCCTGAGAAAAGGTTAGTTCCTTTTGGTGGGAGATCAATGATTCTTGTTGGAGATCTTGGGCAGCTGCCTCCTGTCAAAGATAAACCACTGTACGTAGGAAACACAGCTGGCAGGGTGTTATGGAAAGATTTCAGAAAAGTTGTTACATTGGACACGATATTTCGTCAACAAGGCACAGATCCAAATCAAGTGAAATTTAAGAGGTTGCTTGCCAACATCAGAAATGCAAACCCAACCGTGGATGATTGGAATCTTTTAATGTCACGAACATATGCAAATATGGACAGTACTGAAAGTAATACTTTCAGTTTAGAAATCCATTTGTTTCCTACGAATAGCTTGGTAAATGTTCATAATCGATGCATGCTAAAGTCACTTGGAATTCCCATAGCACGATGTGTTGCTGAACATACAAAGAATAAAGATTTTTCTGATGCCGATGATGACCAGCTTCAACAAGAAGTGCTTTTATGTCCTGGTCAGCGAGTGATGTTGACGTGTAACCTGTGGGTGGAAGCAGAGTTGGTAAATGGAGCACTTGGGACAGTTGAAAACATATTTTTCTCTGATGGATCCAAACCACCACAACTGCCAATGTATGCTATGGTATCATTTGATGATTACATTGGTTTACCATGGGACATCAGATATCCAAAAATTGTTCCAATAACACCTATTGCTATAGGAAATCGCAAGCAAATCCCATTGCGTATGGCTTGGCCTCTTACCATACACAAATCGCAAGGTTTGACTTTACAAAGGGAAACCATTGATATTGGTATCGCAGAGAGGCAAGGTTTAACTTTCACAGCAATTTCAAGGGTAAAATCTATTGACGGTCTACGAATATCTCCGCCATTTACATTTGAAAGGTATTCAAAAATGGCGAAAAGTGCATATGCTACAATCAGGAAAAAAGAAGAACAACGGTTGGAATCCATTTCAGCGTAAAGATCACAACTATCAGGTTATTAGACAACTTCATTGTTTATTGTATAGATATTTATATTGACATGTTTCGTTCTTATTATTTGAATTGGTAGGAAGAAATATAGATTGCAAGAGAACAAACCAACTTACAGACTAACATAGTTTAATCTCTATTTAATCATTGTCTTTTCATACAGTTGTCGAGAATAAGATTTGTCTCTATATGTTAACATACACTTTTTAAATATGTTCAATTACACTTCAATTGACAAGCATTTGTTAAGCTCTATTGTGACATAAAAACATAGTGGCAGCCATTATTTTTTTTACTAATTTATTTCGATTTTTGTTCTTCATATTCTTTTCCATGTGTTGAAAGAGTAAAGATATAGTTAGTTATCTATTTTTTTTTCATAAGATCCTCACAACTAAATGTAATTTTTTTAATTTGGTTTTATCGACTAAATGTGAATGTATTGATGAAATGTGCCAGAAAAATAGTATTGAATGATAGATTACATGATGGAATGCCAATGATTTTGTCGTATATAACCATGACCATGCATGTTTCCATTTTATGCAACCTACATTTTTGTTGTATTGTATGATTTAATTGTTATTGATATCTTAGAGTTTTAGTGCTTATGCCACATTTCCTCCAATGTTGTTTATTGTATCATTTCGTTAACATTATGTTCGAATTCATAAAACCATATATGTTTTTATTTTTCAGATCTTTGCCTCAAATTTACATAACAAATGGATGTAAAAAAAATCCCTCATTGTCCCATAGTATGCATCAGACACCTGATTGATGAACCAAGGTTGAGGCGTCGATTTCAAATACATATTCTACATCCTGGAAGAGGAAACCTTTCCAAACCAGAAATTCAAAAAGAGATAGGGAAGAAGTTTGGTATTACTGGTACACAACAAATTTTTATTTATGGTTTTCGTACGTATGGACAAAGATCTTCAGGTTTTGGGTTGGTATATGACAAGCTTGAGGATGCAATAAAATATGAGCCTAACCACAGATTGGTGAAGAACGGGATTCGTGATCTTGGTAAGAAAACCCAAAAAAATACAGAAAAAAAAAAGCAAAGAAAATTCGTGGTGTCATGCCAAGAAAAAAAAAAGTTGTTGAGCCACTGTCATCACCATCTACATAGAATAAATAGTGAGAGTCCCTTTTCTTTCAGTTTGCATCATTATATTATCTAAATGTGTTGAAGATATTTTTATAAGTTTAAATAATATTTTGAATTTTGATCTGTTCCTGAATAATTTGTTGTCAACCTATATCTTATTTATAAGTA
>LPNX011024584.1:650589-737725 GCA_001517045.1 Pseudotsuga menziesii
ACTAATTTTATAATTTATTATGTTTCGGTTGGTAATAACTATGTATTTTTAATGTATTTATAAGTAGTTTAAATAGCTTTGTGTGTTCGTTCAAAGAAATTTCTTTTATGATTTGTTATGTTTTTGTTGGTATATGGTAATGTTGGTTGCTCGATTTTTGTTACATGATGCCATTAATTAGAATGTTTTGTAGTACTTGTGTTTATTTTTATTTTGAATTTCTCTTTGCATTCTGAAATCGACGAAGGGTTATCTTGGATTCTGATGTTCATTGGTGCTTGTGGTGTCTTGCGACATTGGTTTATGGTTATGTTCTACTATGACTGTGTTATTCAAAGAAATTATTTTTATAATTTATTATGTTTCTATTGGTGATAACTATGTATTTTTTATGTTTTTGTTTAGTTAATTGCAAATGGATCCGAGCATTTGGAGTTTACTCCCACTGGAGTTTCTAGAGATGATTCTCCTATGGGTGCCATTTTCAACATTGGTTCATTTGCGATCAATCTCTAAACATTGTGAAGAGCTCTTGTCTAGGCCATCTTTTGTTAGCGCTTGGAAAAATAACAATATAACAGAAACTGGCCTTTTAATTGAACTATTGGGACAACATCAAAACCTTTTTGCATATAAGTTTATCAATCATACAGGACATACATCCTTGTTGCATGTCCCTCATCTGGAAAATAGATATACGATTGAATGTACAATTGGTTCAATCATTTTGCTCTCAAAATATTTTCCTGTACGAGGGCATAAGGATTATTACATCGCAAATCCATTCATAAAGCGTTTCTCAAATATAGGAATTATTGATATAGGAGACTATGGTTTCTTTTCTCTAATAGGCAGCACTGGTCAACAAAAACATGGATGGATACTTGTACGTCATAGGCGTACTCTACATGGTCCTAAATTTTTTATCTGCAGCAATGTCCAAAGAGTTTGGAGAGAAACAATTGGTGCTGATGGTGAACCTACTGCTCCTAAAGATGTTGTTTTTTATAAGGGAAAAATTTATTGGTTGCATGTGAAAATAATTTCTGAAGACGATGCCTCATATGTGTACATAATGTACTCTCTGAACATTGAAATGAATATATGGGGTATGCATTCAGTTTACACAGGACGTAGGAAACGATCTATGTGTCTGACCTTACACTGCAACCGATTGATATGTCTTGTGAATGATGGTTTTACAAGTTTATGGTGCATAGATGAAATCCAAGATTTCAAACGTGGTCAACATTGCGTTCAACAAACAGATAGTCACTTCGAGGATGGTAGAGGGTTAAGATGGACCCTTTTACAAGGTATGACAAGAAATATAAATATACATTGTTCAGACTATCTACCATTTCGAGCAGTTGGAACTTCTATATTGATGTGCAAGAAAGATGAAATTCCATTCATACACTATGATTTAGAAACTTGCAGTGTTACTCATTTATCAGTTGATGAAAGATCATCGCTTCCAAATCAGCGTCTACCATTGCCAGCAAACAATCAATGCAGTAACATTATCATGTATAAGAATTTCTTTCCTTTAACTCCCAGCATGGTTTTCTTTGATGAATTTCTCCCTTTCCCTCCGACATTGTTTCAGTCCCTGTAGGTTTTTGGCATGTAATTCAATAGGTTTATGCGTCTTTGTAAACAAAACAATGTTTTAGTTTTTGCACTATGTGCAAATTTTGGTATGTTCTGGTTTTAAATAAAACATGGCTTCATTTCATGAAGCTTTTTATAAAGGATATGGAAATTTCGAGTAGCTATGTTTCAGTTTTTGCTTCAAATCAATATATATATATATATATATATTTTTTTTTTAAATAAACAGATTTATGTACTGTATAACATCAAAATTTATTGGCTATATCGAGATTTTACTGTAAACTATATTACCTATCTTGCCCTCATACACTAAAAGTATTTTATCATGTCTGTTGATAGTTACACTAATATATGATCTCGTGTTTTTCTATATTAATAAAAATAATGCGGTTAAAATGTAAGCATTCCAATTAAACCAATAATCTCCAATACATTCACACGGAGCTTGCACTATCAACAAATGAATAAACAAGGCATTCCATCTGAAGTTGGTACGGGAACAAACGTTGCACATTAAAGAACACTAACAGATTTATGTACTGTATAACATCAAAATTTATTGGCTATATGAAGAATTTAAAGGAAACTATATTTTACATCTTTTAAATAGTACAACTAATATTACATATCTTGTCCTCATAGACTAAAAGTATTTTATCAATTATGTTCATAGTTACATTAATACATGGTCTCCTGTCCTTCTATATTAATAAAAATAATGCGGTTAAAATGTAAACATTCCAATTAAACAAAAATATCCAATACAGTCACACAAAGATTGCATTATCAACAAATGAATAAACAAGACATTCGATCTGAACTTGGTATGGGAACCAACATTGCACATTAGAGAACACTTTTTTGCACTTGAAATAACAAAGATATTCCATATTTGCTCCACAATTGACATTCACACATTGTTCAAATGAAAACAACATAACTAACGATATTGTAATTAATGATGACTTTCTATACACCGCATGTCACAAGACACCATAAGCAACAATGAACATCATAATCCAAGATAGCCCTTCATCGATTTCAGAATGCAATAAGAAATTCAACAAAAAACTAAACCCAACTACTACTAAACAATTTAATTAATGCCATCATGTAACAAAAATCCAGTAACCATCAAGGCCATACAGCAATGTCACATTTCAACTTGATGCTCACTCACTATGATGATCCACCATATGACTTCATACATTAAACATATAATGCTCTTATGAAATTGCTTTTAATGTTGTAATGCAATGAACCACATTAATTAAAAAAACCATAATACAATATATTCATACATAAACAACGCAATAATTTCAATACACTTAATCATTGTGCAACATTACAATGACTTACATATTGTCACACTACCACATTACTCAACATAGCCATAATGCAACCTGGCACTTATGTCGCATGGTGACGTTTATCACATGTTATGTTACATTGGTGACATTCATCAAGGGTTGTGTCACATTGTGATATTCGCCAAGGGTTATGTCACATTGTAATAATGTCCAATATTTGACACATTAATAATGTCTGTTTGGCATTCGATTTCAACTCGGTATGAAATTCCTAGATTCCGTCATTTTAACCATCTATACATTCATTTACATCATTTTCATGGATGCATTGCTTACTATTGTATTGAAATTGTTACTTTTTGTATTCGTTTAAATTTTATTTTTTTTCATATGGAACTGAAACTGCTTAGAAAATAATTTAGTTTCACATTAAATAAACATCAATTAAACAACTGTTGTAATATTAAAGTCTACGAAAACAACTCACTACAAACATTGCAGATTATATAACAATTATTCCCACTTGAAATAACAAAGATATTCCATATTTTCTCCACAATTGAGATTCATGCCTTGTTCATATGAAAACAACATAATTAACAATCTTTTAATTTATGAAGACTTTCTATACACCGCATGTCACAAGACACCATAAGCAGCAATGAACATCAGAATCGAAGATAGCGCTTGATCAAATTCAGAATGAAATAAGAAATTCAAAATAAAACTAAAGCCAACTACTACAAAACAATTTAATTAATGGCATCATGTAACAAAAATCCAGTGGCCATCATGCCCATACAACAATGTCACAATTCAACTTCATGCTCACTCACTATGATGATCCACCATATCACTTCATACATTAAACGTATAATTCTCTTATGAAATTACTTTTAAGAGCAAAATGCAATGAAGCACATTAATTAACATAACCATAATGCAATATATTCATACAGAAACAACCCAATCAAACATAACCCTCCGTTTATGTCAAAACATAGTTTACACCTGAAAATTTGACTACACCTAATCATTGTGCAACGTTACAATGACTTAAATATTGTCACAGTACCACATTACTCAACATAGCCATAATGTAACATGGAAATTATGTCGCATTGTGACGTTTATCACATGTTATGTTACATGAATGACATTCATCAAGGGTTGTGTCACATTGTGATATTCGCCAAGGATTATGTCACATTGTAATAATGTCCAGTATTTGACACATTAATAATGTCTGCTTGGATGTTGAGACAATTTCTTTAAGAATTATCTTGCATATATATATATATATATATAGAGAGAGAGAGAGAGAGAGAGAGAGAGAGAGAGAGAGAGTTGCTTCACAAAAGAAATGGTTGAAACCATCCACATTCTACATAGTAATAACCGTTCTGTCGCATTATGACGTTTATCCCAGTTATGTTACGGTATCGACAATAATCAAGGATTTTGTCACATTGTGATATGTCTTACTAATTGTAATATTGCGACAAATTATTTAAATGATATCATGTAATTAATTTCAAATCGATATTAAAATAAGTAATTGTGAGACACATTAATAATGTGATAGTGGACATTTAATAAGCGTTATGTCGCATTGTGACATTTAACACAGTTTATGTTACATATCATATTGTTATGTCGCATTATGATGTTTATCAAGTTTTACGTTTCACTGCGACGTTATCAAGGGTTATATCAGATTACGACATTAAACCATGGCTTGTTACAGTGTATGGTTGGTATATGTCAACAAAACCAAAGATGTGACACATTAATAATGCAAGTGGGCGTTTAATAAGCGTTTTGTCGTATTGTGACGTTTATCACAGTTATGTTGCATTTGCAACATTAATCAATGTTTTTGTCGCATTGCGATATGTCTTACTAATTGTAATATTGCAACAAACAATTTAAATGATATCATGTAATTAATTACAAATCGATATTAATATAAGTACTTGTGAAGGTATTAAATAATAACGTATGCTTAACATATAAAATAAATAATATTGGATATAATTAACTTCCTCATATATTTTGCATATATATTATAGGGAAACACTTTTTATTAATAATACTTTACCTATGTTATGTTTTATTTAATGTTTTATATTAATTAAATAATGTGGTAATAAATAAATGATATTATTTATTAAAATTAATTAAACATTTTGTTATTTCTATCAATACTTTATGTATGTCGAAATAGAACATGAAAATCATTGCATACATAGCTAGACCCAACTATGAAATAAACTTACAATCCAACATTACAATGAATTACTTAATCTCACATAACCCATTAGGGAATGATTTGAAAATGGAAGATCACAATTGGACAGCTTCTGTACTATTAGAATCTAATAAAACCTTTCACGAACATATTATTCTTTGATTTAAAAATCAAAACGTTGCGATGTGACAAACCTTTCACCAACATATTATTCTTTAATTAAAAATCCTAATGTTGCGATGTGAAAAACCTCTAACCAACATATTATTCTTTGATTAAAAATGCTAACGTTGCGATGTGTAGTAAAGACACATAAACCATCATGAACATTGCATCCCAACATAATCAGAACTATAGTTGTTTCCAATGTGACGAATGATGTAATTTATCCTAACCCTTTGTGAACCTCGTAGATAGTATTTGAATGCTTGCGTTCCCCAATGTATTTGTCACGTTTTGAAATTAAACAAAGGCTATGTCACATTGTCATAGTTTGCGAGGGTTTCATGTCACATCTTTGTATGTTTTGCGACACAATACATACTATAGAGAAAAATCTTGGTTATGTCACATTGTGACGTCGATCATCTTCATTCTAATAATAATGAACATATGTTCATTTTGTACATCAATAACATGGTATGGAACATTATGGCTAGGTTACATTATGAATCTTTGATTATATCTGTTATTAGGTTAGTTTATAACATGTGAATAATAGATATTGGATATAATTAACTTAATCATATATTTTTCATATATACTATACAGAAAAACATTGTATTAATAATATTTTAATTAAATAATATGGTACTAAATATATTAAATAATATATATTATATATTATCATTAAAATAACAATATTATTTCTATTAATACTTTGTAGATATGTCTATGCCCCCATCCGTTACTAGCAACAACCACATTAAATTAATAATGTGTCTGAATACGCCGATAGGCGTAAATTTAAGCACATACTATAGGGAAAAACATTAATATATGTGCCTAAATTTACGCCTATCAGCATATTCAGACACATTATTAATTTAATGTGGTTGTTGCTAGTTAGATAGAAAAGCACTCCAAACTTACAAATGCACTGGTCCATTAAAGTCTGAAGAATCATATGATTTATGAGCCGAACATAGTCCATTAAAGTCTAAGAATCATATGATTTATGAACAGAACATAATAATTTGTTCCTCGAAAAGATTTCATAAAATGGTTTACTTAGAGCTTAACATTCAGGGAAAAAGCTATATAGTCTAAGCCCATTTCATAATATAGTCTAATTTAAGAATTTGAAACTTAGCATTCAGATAAAAAAAACTTTAAAATTTGGCATTCAGAAAAAAACTTAAAAAATTAGCATTCAGAGGAAAAAAACTAAAAAGTCTAAGCCAGTTTCATGATATCGAATGATTTAAAAACTTGAAAAATTAGCATTCAGAAAAAAACCATACCATCTAAGCCGATTTTATTATATCCTTAAGGCTTAGCATTCAGAAAAGAAAAACTAAACTATGCAGTCTAAGCCGAGCATATTTTATAGGGGCTTGTTAAATTACATCGAGAGGCTGTGTAAAATTTCAACCTTAAACGAAAAGCCCTAAAACCTGCTGCTGAGAAGGCAGTCTGGTGTTGTGCATCCAAAACCATCCACGTTTGGGTATCCAAATTCACAGATAGCATCTTGGATCCCGACATTCTTGGAATAATTGTGACGCTCTCCTTTCCGTCGTAGGCGGCTGCTACCCCATCTGATGCAAACTGTAACTAGTGTGTAGTTGAAAGCTGCCATTGCCCCACGGTGGGATTCGCCAGCCATAAGGCCATTAAAGCGCAGGACTCCTCTATAAAAATATCATATTGACGGCCTACCAAGACGCTTAACAGAAATGTTCGGCCCTTGTAAACTAATGCCTAATCCCCACTATAATGCCTAATCCCCACTGCGGCTCTCGCAAAACACATCGGATTTTGTTGAAGGCCCCGGTTTCTGTGTCATAATTAACCAGCACAGACCGTTGAATTGAACTGTAAACGATGGTGTTGCCATCTACAGTGGTGTGGAACGGCCACCTGAATAATCTGTGGCTGATATTTGGACACAGCCTTACGGTCCATTTGTCTGTAGCAGAGCTGTAAACAAGAGCATGGACTTGAGCTGTTATCAGTTCTCCCCACACCATCAGTTTAAATGTTTTACCACCGTCATCTATAACTAGGTTGATGGAAATGGAAATGGACGGCTGCACAGTCCCAGTCCCAGGTGTGGAGTTGGTCGGCCATAGTTTTTTCTTCAAACATGACTCCAGGCTAAGGCGCGGGCTGACCTGCGTATCGGGCAGCTATCGGAAGCGTCTTGTTAAGGCATTACCAGCCAACATTTCTCCGTCATTGCCTACAAAAAGTGAAATACCGTCGGCAGCTCCCTGAAGAAGCCAAGATTTAGTCTGATCGTCCTCATACCTAGACAGTAAAAAGTACCACTTGTTAGAGATGTTGTTGAAGAACCAAAAGCCAGGGTGATCATCTCTGCTGAGAGCAATCCACGATTCCTTATTTCTCTCGTCGTACAGTCGCTTAAAAATGTTGCAGGACGAAATCATGCGGTGCCAACTGACACAGGTTCGCCGAGCTTTCAAGAGCTCAGTGATAGATAGGCGAGACAGAACGTCATGCAGAAGTTCTTCGGAAAGGCGATCCAACAGGCATTCCGTTGATTCATTACCGCGCAGTTTCTTTACAGCCTTATCAATTTGTGTCTCATCGAGTTGGGATGGGACTACCTCCGTTCTCTCGCTGCAGCTACCATGCTGAACCTCTCTGTCAAAAACATGACAGTAATTAGTTCCCATGCTCTTGTGCTTAGTTTCCAACCTCTTGTCCTTGGGCTGCCGCTGGACTTTATTAATCCTCATCCTGCATGTCTTTTTCATCCTTTCTTCATCCTTCAGATTCACAAGGGATTGCACTGGTAGCTCAAGAGAAACAATACCATAAATCTTTTTTTGCCAAAGCTTCAGAATCCCTTAAAGAAACTTGCCATAAAATGAATCACGTAAACATCAATTTATACATACATCAGAGACAAAGCGTCAAGACCAACTTATCTGTATGACAAGTTTAAAATGAATCACCGAAGCATCAATTTATACATGCATCATAGACAAACTGTGAAGACCAATTTATCTCTAGGATAAGTTGGGTGCATGATAAAATAAATTTTGCCATAATTAAATGTTTTTTAATTAACTATTTAAATGAGGTTTTTGTAACGAACCAAATTTGTAATTATGAGGATAGTAACAAGTAAGTGGTATGTGAACATTGATAAGCACAACCAAGGTTGGAATTTCAAATTTCAAATGGCAGACACATGAATTGCAGATTACAATCAAAGCTTAAAAGGCACAAGTCAAATTTTAAAAAGCACAAATCTTAAAAGGCGCAAGTAAGTGGTTGATAGGCACAACCAAGGTTGAAATTTCAAATTTCAAATAATTGTCACATGTCAAAATTGTCAGTTACAATCAAATCTTAAAAGGCCTTTTGCATTCTAAGCCAAATTTTAAAGGCATGCCACTTTAATTAACGATTTAAATGGAGTTTTTGTAATTTGAACCAAATTTGTATTTATTAGCACAGCAACAAGTAGCATGTGAACACGGATAGGCACAACCAAGGTTGGAATTTCAAATTTCAAATAGTGGACACATGTCAAGATTGTCGGTTACAATCAAAACCTAAAACACGTTTTGCATTAAATTTTAAGGGCATGAGTGGAATGTTAGCTGTATTTAACTGTAAATTGGCCTAGAGGCCATCATTGGGTACAACTAGCCACTTAGTTTATTTAAACATGATTAAATCCTTTTAGTTAGAAAGATAAATACTTCTTTGATGAAAGATAAGATCAAAATTCCCAAACTAAAACACTAAATATGACCCTAACATTTATTTTTAAATGTTTTTTATCCATTTTTTCTTAACTGACCATGTAAATGGTGACTTGGTAAATTGTAATGTATAGTAATGAAATTATATATATATATATATATATATATAATCTGAAAATGATTATGTTGAGGATTTATGAATAAGGTTTATGTGTGAATGTTTTTATAGTTTGATTAGATCAATAATTGTGTAATCATAAAAATATCAATATTATTTTTATTTGAAATACTCAATTAATTATATGTATATGAACATGATTAAATCTCCTAAGGATAGGATCAAAATTAAACTAAAAGAAAAAATTGGCTATAATAATGGTTGTATAATAAGTAACTAATTGCATCAACTAGTCATTAGGTGGATTTTTTTTACAAAATTTTGAAAAAATCTGGTCATAATTTTGATTTTGCAAAATAAAAAATGGTGGTAAAAAATGGCCATATGATCCAAATGGTCTAATTTTAAGACAACTTCTTATCTTTTATTTGTTTTATTTTTAATCAAATTTTAATTATAAAAAGGAAAAAAAATAAAATTAATAATATATATATATTAGTTTGCAACTCCCTCCTACTCTAATTTAGGTGGCCGAGAACTCATCCAAGAATAAGTTCTTGGTTTCTTCCAATGTAGGAGCTAACATGTTTAGAGCCTAAATTTCAAGAAGTCTCACATACCATTATAAGTCCCTACCATGGAGAGTTTTCTCGAATTGTACGAATTTGGATGTTGCTAGAATTTTCCTCGCATTAGATATGTGTTGCAATGTATCATCTTCTATGTTCCCACAAAACTTTGGGAACCTCAACAAAGGTCTTCCTGGAATAATATCACTAGTTGTTGTACTTGGTGATGTAGCTAGTGTTGCTACCAATATAAACCCTTGGGGTCTTATTTGTACTACAAGACTTCTACTAGTTTGCTAAGAACAGCTACTGATTCTCCTACTAATGAGATGATTTGAGAATATTACTATTACTGTTTAGATGACTATACCACGAAAATTGGAAAACAAGATCGTAAGAGTTTGTTAGCAAAATTTGTAGGTGCATTTGGGGTCAGTCATGGGCATTCTTGCTCTATTGCTTCCAATTCCTTATTTAATGATGGGTTTACTTTCTAGAGTACTTCCATTTTCTACATATCCTAAGAGTTCTTGATGATCCTCTTTTTCACTTAGGATCGATTTTGGCATTAGTTGAAACACTTCGTTACGCGAAAACTGGTTTTCATGATCTTTCCTTCCACTAGCTCCTTCCCTCCAACTTCGTGTTTCTGTAATGTCTGGCATGCCCATCCCTTGATCTCTTATTTTGGCGATAGTTCCACTCTCTCCTTGATCTAATGTATCTCCCCTTGACTTTCTTCAATGTCCTCCCCATTCTTTATATTTTCTTCTAGTTGTGTGCTTCTTCTTTATGCTTTCCTTAACTGGTATTTCAACCTTTTTTCTTTTATTGCTATTGTTATTTTTCCTATTCTTGATTTAGACACTATTCAATTGTAGTATCTATTTTAGCATCCGAATTTGCAAAAGGATTTGACTGATAGAAGTAAATTTATTAAACAATAGAGGTATTATATACGTTAAGTGTCATGATTTATATGGCTTGTATATTGGACAATGCATATGAAATATCACTTATAATGTAGAGTGTTTCTATCCATGCAATTTATGTTGTTTCCTCTTAAGAATACATATACGCATGAATCTTAGCTAGTTAAGATATACCCATGGCATGAATGTGTGTAGAACTTGGCACATGTTGTTATTTCCTCTAGATACATTACTGGGTGTTGTGACTATCAATGGTAAACTTGTTAATACATAAATGAAAGTATGTAATCCAGTGATCTTATTGAACTACTCAATTATGAATGTTATAAGTTCATTCCATAGCAAAGTTTATTTGTTGTTTTAATGTTGTTTTTCTCTCATCCTAGCTCTTTGTACCTTCAAATATTTCTTCAAATTCTTAATCTTTATGTCCATGTTCATGAGATGAAAATCCACTAAAAGCATATTTATGCTCCTTGCTTGCATTCTCTATGCATTATTTTTTCATATATATCGTCATGCTAGAGCGATGATGCAAGTTCTTGTTTTTACTTAATGATATGCAATGACTACAATCCATTTATTTTCAAGAAATAATTGTTCTAATTTCACTTTCATGAGACCATAAAAAATATAACAATCTTTGAATTCCATGTTAATCCCATCGCATTATATGAATTAGATATATGATTGACCTCTTTAGTTGAAAGACTATGTTTCCATATTTTTGGTAGAAGGATGGAGCTCTTTCATCTTGACTTAATAATGAAATTATGAAGGTTATTTATAGGAACTTCAACAAGGATACATGGAACTTCCTATCCATACTTTCAAAGTATAAGGGAATACATGTCAAAACCCTGAAGCCTAGGAACTTGTTTAATTTTTTTGCAGGTTGATGATCGGGGAACGTCCCCAGCTATTGATCAGACGACTCGAGCCTCGGGGAAACCTGTAAAGATAAATGTAATTCCACATTCTAAATACTTCAAAATTGTACACATATAAAACATGTACCATAATGTTTATTTTTGTTATGTATTTTTTAGTTTTTACATATTGCGTTCATTATGACAATGTTCTGTACTTTTTTTGTAGGTGGATGATCGGGGAAAGTCCCCAGTTGTTGATCAAACCACACCCTCCTCTAGACATCAGGTAAACCTAGATGTAATTCTAAGAATCTATCATGATAGACAATTTTTGTTAATATAATTTTTTGCACAAACTATTGCTTCAAAGACTAAGCAATGCTTTATATATTTATGTTGTAGACAGGGGATTCGGTATATGAAACACCAACTCAGTAGTCCTTACAGTTTGATGTCTACCAGTTTATGAAATATAATGAAATTAGTAGGTCTGTAGATCCGTTGAAGGTGCTAGAGAAGACCATGGAAAAACAAAATGAGGATTTGGTTCATCTGTGATTGACAGTTCCACAAATAGAAGAGATCAAATCAAAGATTCAATTGTTGATCTAGAGATATTGACAATTGAAAGTAAGTTCCGGAATAATAATGTAAATTCATTTAGAACTTTATAATTTTTAATATTATATGATATTGAACTTATAATACAATGGTTTGTATTTATAGGAAATTATGCAGTTAAACATTGGTGGTGAAGGCATTGTTGGTCCCAGTGACCAAACAACTCCACGTACACCACATACTGCTCCCTTTTTGTCCACTGAACAGTTGGCAACACGCTTTGCGACACCCCTGAGGCCAGCAGAGGGTGCATCATATGCTGAACGAACCACAACATATGTTGCTGAAGAAGGGGTGGATGCAGGGTTTGATACTAATGATGATGCTGAAGCAACATTTCCAGGATATTCTCGTGTCACTAGCATTGGTTCAATAGTGACAACATTTTTGGTGAACGATGAACTCGTTCCAATAAAGATAGAGAATATTTCATGTGATTATAGATTGTTCAATTTAGTTTTTATAATTTGTTTCTAATATACCGATAATATTTTTTAATGTTGAATAATGATGGCATGATTGTTTTGTACGAAATGTTGTATTTTATAAAAATCTAAATGATTTGTCCTTGAAGATATTTGGGCCCACCATCCACACAAGGTGGGATATACAGGAAAGATATTTAGAGGATGAGCTGACCAATCGGTTGGTTGGTCTATTTAGAAAAGATACCTTCGATACATCGAAGGTCCTGCAGAAGGTTGGACATCTGAAGATTGTCCGAGACCAGTATAGGGTTCACCTAGAAAAGAACCCTAAGTATGAGTGCCCTCCAATGATTCCATCAAGGGAGTGAAAAGCCCTAGTGGAAGATGGAAAAGAGAAGGGTCCGAGAAAAGCAGGAAAGATACCACCAGGAATAGGGAGGTATGCAATACATTCCACAATGTAATGGTAAGCCTTATTATTATTAATTTTTATATCAAATTTGGAACATTGAATAATGTAATTCAACACTTGATTAGGTTTTCAGACACATCAAAGGCCGCCAAGGCAAGAATGGAAAAAATTGGTCAACACAAACTTGGGCCTAGTGGTTATTTGAATTTGGTGGCCTGATTTGTAAGTCTCAAAAACTCGATACTGCACCCAAATAATATATAGAAAATTAGTTTCATTTTATTTTGGAAAAAAAGTACAATTAATGACATCATGCAAATATGCAGGTCGATCGATTCAAAGAATTTCCGACTAAGGAAGACATGAAGCTTGGCTTCAAACATGGTTTTGACGTCGTTGTTGAACGCCGAAGAAGCTTGTCTGGGCGTACTGTACGATCTTCTGCTGATCCATCTTGTGCGATCATCATCACGTTTTTTCAGGTATTTCTTGTTTTTGGGGTAGCGGGGTCCATCAAAAGTATGCAGTGTGGGTACTCGTTGGATGCAGAATCAAATTCCGCATCCAACGAGCTCTCCCGATCGAAATTTGAGTAAAAACACAATGAGATATGTCGAAAATACGAACAAAAAAAGTAGTTTTTTTTAATGACAAATATGTCAATTCAACCATTATGGTTGACTTATTTTATTGAAATTCTATTGGTTCTTGAATTCCAACTCACAAAAAATTATTTTGGCACGGTTTCTTATAAGGCCCATTTTAGACCCCAAATTTCCTCTAATGGATATTTGATGTAAGCAAGGAATATCAGACAACAATGCATGCCAAAGTGCCTTCTCAGCAGGATCATTTAGCAGGAAAAATCCAAGGAGTGCTAGACCAATTAGTAGATGGGGAGAAACAGTGCACCTTTCCAGGATACCTTAATAATCTGGATGCAAGTGATAACATAGAAGATAAAATGCGCGAGTTTTCAAGAAAAAGGGATAGGTCAGTTGAGGGGGCAAGAGAGAATAACACTGTGAATGGATGTTCTCATGAAGTGATAGATGATTTGGGACATACAGAAATCCATTGGGTGTTGGGTTCTGCTGTGAAGCATGTTAAAGAGGAGTCCCTTCAAAGTGTTCAAAAGGTAGAAATGAGAGGAGGTTTAGATAAACTACTAGATGAAAGAAGTGAGTATGCTGGAGTAATTGCACATGAAGATATTGCATTTGTAAATATTCACAGGATGTTGGAGTTGGTGATTGATGTACATGATGTAGAGATGCATGTGACATAGGTTGAATGCAAGAATCTAGTAACTGAGGTAGTTTGTTTAGTGTTGGATTTTATATTGGATGAGAAAAAAGAAGTGAAAGGAAGTCATGATTTGTGTGAGGCAGGAGATGAAGAGAAGGAGAAGATTACTAAGTATCTAATAACTGGGGATTTTCTGAATGTGGAAGCACGAATTTGTAATATGGGTAGATACTCTTAAGAAAATGATGCTATTTTTGGATATTGAGAAATTCAGGGGACATTAAAGTCGTTACTTGGTGGGACTGACATGGATAATGCAGGGAAGCATAGCACAGAGGCATTACATGAAATTGTTGCTTTGGTGGAAAAGAAAGGAGTTTTGGATTTCTCACCCTGTAAAAGCATTGTGAAAAATGCCATGTCAGTGGAAAAACGAATAGTTTTGGATTTGTCACTAGATGAAACTGCTGAGAGAGATATAAGAATGCATACTACATATGCTCTGTATGAAGCTGCCGCAACAGTGAATCTACAAAGAATGCCGTTGTATGCATGTCATGAGAAAATTTTAGTGAAACATTCAAAAGCTTCTGAGGATGAAATGGAAGAAATGCCTGATCATTTTGCAGGGAAATACGAAGCAGGGAAGAATTTCATAGGTGCTTATTACGATGTTGTCTTAGAGAGTCAAATACCAGGAATGCTGAGTTCAATTTTCGATGAAGGTAGGCAATCTATTCCACAGAAGCATGCTATGGAGTCAACCGAAGAAAACATCACATTGGTTGAAATGCAAGATGTTTCAAAACCCTTTGTTGATCTTAGTGAGAATCCTCAAAATTAGGATTTTGAGGGTTTAGAGGAAAATCATCTAGATGAAGTGCAATTTCCAGGCCATGACAATGAGCAGATAGTACCCAATTCTCTACAGATTCTAGAAAAGTCTCAAACTACAGATGTGCTTACCGAAGGAAAATCTCTAACCAAAGTTCAAGATAATATCCATGACGAAAATAATGTACTATTGAAAGAGTTGCGATCTAAATGTAAAAATGTGAAGGAATTGGAGTTTCCAGTCATAGATGTGGAAATGGAGAACAATAATGAGTATATTAAGACACAACAAGAATTTGATTGCAAAATTTGACACCTACCATGTCTGAAATTCGACACTAACCTGTCGGGTATTCAACATCCTCAGTTTTTTTTGTCGTCGGTGGGATAACATCAGATATTCGACAGGGAAGCCGAGGCCGTCTAATTTCCTATGACAAGGCCGTCAGATTTCCTACGGCAAGGCCTTCAGATTTCCTATGGCACGACCGTCGGATTTCCTACGGCAAGGAAGTTAGATTTCTTACGGCAAGGCCGTCGAATTTCATACGACAATCTACCTTTAGAGTCACAGTAATTTCATCAGATTGACATGAAATCTGACAATAGCTTCTAGAAATTGAACGTTGGATAACCGACAGGATACTGTATATTAATAAAAAAGAATTGTATTCAGTGGCAAGTTTACTTTGAGATATGCTATAGATATCATTGTCTTTTGATATATTTTGGTGGATGTGTTTAAGTTTTAATACATCATCAAGACCAAAGATATGTAGGTCTCTTCATTTGAAAGAGGATTCAACATAGAAGGAATCTATTTAACAAAGGTGCTAATAATATAAATCAGAATCTTCCCATCATATCTTTATTGCAACCTACAACTGATCCAGGCGGAAAAGATTGCAAGAGCTTTATCACATGAGATCAGTTAAGCAGAGAATTTAATAGGGGCAAGCAATCAACTTTAGATAAAATTTTGAATATGACTTATACACAAACATGGGGATTAATCAAATTTTTTATCAATAGCCTTTGCAAAATGTGATATACCTGGGTTAGAGTATCATTCCTCTACAATGGGGCAGCTTTTCAAAAGTGAATTTGGTAGATTTGGTCTTGGACACGTAGTTATCACACACACTGTTTATTTTTGGAATTGTATCTATTTTGTCTTGCTAATTAACCTGTAAATATGGAAAAAGATTGTAAAGGAATATGTTTATCTTTTTAGGCGAAGACAAGATTGGCTGATGAAAGTTTACTTTTTGTCTCTTTGGTTGGTGGATGCTTTGGAGGTGACTTTACCTAACATTCTTGTTCCAAAAATTAACCCAATTCTTAACATGTATTGATATCTTGTTTCAATTCTTGAACTATAAATCTTTTGGCAAAAAGGACAAGCAAGCTTCTGCAAAAGCTATCATGCCATTAATGGGATTCAAGTTAGGAGCTATTATTTAAGAAATCTCTGTTCACCAAGGCCCTAGCCTTCTGTGGCATTGACCTTTGAAAAAACTAACATAATGCCAAGTAAACCTTTATTTGATTGGTTGCATCATGTTAGGGATTCAAGACAGGGTTCAGATTGTTCTCATGTCACTCTACACAACTAATGGTGCAGATTCACAAAACAAGAAGGCTCATAGATAACATTTTCAACACCACTGGACAGAAACATAGGTGTCCCATCTCCCTTCTTTGATTTAGCTTATACCCAATTCAGAAAGAGGATTATGGTCAAGCCAATATAGGACCAAATTATGGCTGTTTCCTTCTTAATATAATTATTCACAAATTCCAATCTGCTGATGATTTGGGGCTTCTACATCATACAGTTGAGGGCTTGTAGTTGCATAAGCAACTAGGATTCCTTCAATACTTTGTACTAATAAAAAACTGACAACCAACATTGAGAAAACAAAGGTTACAACTTTCAATCTTCCAAAACAAGAGGCTTTGCATATCTAACCTTATAAGTTCTAGGATTCATAAGCAATATAGTGCCCTTGCCACTCACAAATGGCAGCACTTTTCCCTCCATTTCAAGATACTGATCCTGAGATCCATTTATTTGATGCTTACTCACACCCAAATATTTTAATAGTTGTAAGGTTAGGTCTGTAATTGAGTTTTTCAGAATCGGTTATGTAAATAAATTACTGGTACTCATGTTTTACAAGACTATTGTAAATCAAACAAACAATTCACTCTCATCATTGTATTGACCAAGTTCCGAGTCCCTCCATTGATTGTGAACACATTTGTTCATATTTTCCACCTTTGTAAGCCTCAATAGAGGCACCCTTGTAAACCTCAATAGAGGCATGGTTAAAACTTGATACAAAATCAGGGAGGGATTTTTAGGATGGAAGAATGGATTAACAACTTCTTCCTGCATACTTCATCTCACACCCAACAATATAGAATTTAGTCTGCTAAAGAATATTGCCTCAATAGGATCTTGAGAGTTGGATGACTTTTGATCTCTTAATTTGAGACTTAGTGTCAAGAATTTTAGACTGATTTTGGTATATTGTAATTTAATTTCTAGATTACTACTTGATTAATTTTTAAATTGTTATCTATATTAACATGTAAGAGTGCATGGCACCCTTGTCCCCCTACACCTTCACAACTAGTTCGAATCATTGCATCTCTCTCTGTCCCATTGATTGCTTTTTCCCACTAGTCTATCTCACTCTTTCTTTCACACACACACATCTAGTGTGATGAATGTAATATGAAATTTGTATGGAACAATTCAATTCTTGAATATAAAATTCTTTACAAAGTCCATATAATATACAATTCAAGTCTTGCTAGCTCCATATAATATACAATCATGGACTGTGTATCCTTTGAAATCTACATTCATTAAATTGCATTTGGGAAAAAAATAAGATTCAAAATTTCTTATATAAGCTTTACATTTAAATATTCCCCTCATGATAGTAAACCTTTTGGACACGGAACAATACCTTTCTCATTGTAAGGAAAATTTGTGAGATGTGAAGTCTTATTGTTGCCTTGATTTGGTGGAAGAGCATGCCCAGAAACCAGGAAATTGTCTTCATGTAAACAAACAAGATAGTAACATAATTAGAAATGTTTCTAGATTGACAACATTTCAATATGATGTGCATTTGACTTCGATTAGGTACCCAATATTTACTCACCTGAGACGCCTTATGTACCCAAATTAATCTGTTGCGGTGTCACACACTGTTGTTTTTTTGTGAGAAAATATTGCGTGAGGATGCACAGCCGTAGAGGCCCTGCGTGAGGAGAAAACAACTCCGATTTTGCTCGTGGAGGAACAAAACATCAGCAAGGACGCGAATTACAGTGCGTGGGTGCTTCAGCAACTCATGGAGCCTCAAAAAACGTCTGCGTGAGACTAAAATCACCAGAGCCTGTGCGTGAGAAAAACCGACAGACCAAAATCGTGGTGAGAGTGTAAAACTGACCAGGGAAGAGTGCGTGAGGGAGAAGAATGGGCTGACATGGGTGGAGTGTGGATGTGGGTATGGAGCTAATAGCCCTGCCACCCCACTCCCAAAGGAAATAACTACCCTCAACCACTCAGCCATATCTCCTCAACCACCAGCTTTGAAGCATTAAAGAGGTTGACAAGGTTGGGTGAGACAAAAAGGTGGCAAATCAACAAGGTAATAAAACATGGGTTTTTCCCCCATAACTAAGGTTTGACATCCCCCACCCCTTATCCTTCGGAACCATGCCCTTTTCATTCAACGTTGCACTGCCATAGCTGGTTGTGGTTTATTTTAATTGATGTGCGGGTTTACATGATGCCAAATTAAAATGTGCCGGATAGCACAACATACCATCGGCAATTATCCCCATTGCCGAAACATACACAGCCAAATCGATGGTGGGGCTTTTGCCTTGTGCTCCTCACCATGATTAATTACAATATATATACATCATGCAAACGGGGTCAAACCCGGGGATGTGACAGCACCTGTCTTAGATTTGGTGCTAACTATTCCGTACATACCAAAATGAGAATCGTTACATGGAATTCCCTTACAAACATAACATGAACATGCAGATGGTCTTGTATGACACCCATGTACATCAACAATAATTTCTCCTCCGAAGTGAATCACCTTCATTAGACTCACTTGAATAATGCTCGTGCTTCCTCTTCCTGCTATTACAAGAATGGATATTACAGCAGCAAGTTAAGTTTCGCAGACAACATTGGGAATAAGTTAATAACTATGTTCAGTGAAATAAGTGCTTCTTCTTTCAAGACAGACATGTGATTTGCAGGCTAAATTGCACTTTTTCCTTTTGTTTGCTACTTGCTTGGTGCCACAATCATACTTTGAAGTTAAATTACATTTCCCGCAACACCTATCAAGGGATCTAGAGTGTGATTTTCCACTGCTACTTCTTGATGTTGTCCTAAGCTTGCTTCTAATCCTGAGCAGAACATATGATTTATGAGCAGAGCATAATAATTTGTTCCTCAAAAAGATTTCATAAAATGGTTTACTTAAAGCTTAACATTTAGGAGAAAAGCTATATAGTCTAAGCTCATTTCATAATATAGTCTAATTTAAGGCTTTGAAGCTTTAGCATTCAGATAAAAAAAACTTTAAAAATGGGCACTCACAAAAAAAACTTAAAAAATTAGCATTCAGAGACCCGGGAAAAAAAAAAAAAAAAAAAGTCTAAGCCAGTTTCATGATATGGAATGAATTAAAAACTTAACATTCAGAAAAAGAAACCATACCATCTAAGTTGATTTTATTATATCCTTCAGGCTTAGCATTGAGAAAAGAAAAACTAAACTATGCAGTCTAAGCCGAGCATATTTTATAGGGGCTTGTTCAATTACATCGAGAGGCTGTGCAAAATTTCAACCTTAAATGTAAAGCCCTAAAACCTGCTGCTGAGAAGGCAGGTTGTTGTTGTGCATTTTCATTGGCCAACACACAATATCGGGTATCTGCATCCAAAACCATCCACGTTTGGGTATCCAAATTCACAGATAGCATCTTGGATCCCGACATTGTTGGAATAATTGTGACGCTGTCCTTTCCGTCGTAGGCTGCTGCTACCCCATCTGATGCAAACTGTAACTATGTGTAGTTGAAAGCTGCCATTGCCCCACGGTGGGATTCGCCAGCCATAAGGCCATTAAAGCGCAGGACTCCTCTATCAAAATATTATATTGACGGCCTACCAAGACGCTTAACAGAAATGTTCGGCCCTTGTAAACTAACAGCTTAATGTACTGGATCCGGTCCACTATAATGCCTAATCCCCACTGGGGCTCTCGCAAAACACATCAGATTTCGTTGAAGGCCCCGGTTTCTGTGTCATAATTAACCAGCACAGACCGTTGAATTGAACTGTAAACGATGGTGTTGCCATCTACAGTGGTGTGGAACGGCCGCCTGAATAATCTGTGGCTGATATTTGGACACAGCCTTACGGTCCATTCGTCTGTAGCAGAGCTGTAAACAAGAGCATGGACTTGAGCTGTTATCAGTTCTCCCCACACCATCAGTTTAAATGTTTTACCACCGTCGTCTACAACTAGGTTGATGGAAATGGACGGCTGCACAGTCCCAGTCCCAGGTGTGGAGTTGGCCGGCCATAGTTTTTTCTTCGAACATGACTCCAGGCTAAGGCGCGGGCTGACCTGCGTATCGGGCAGCTGTCGGAAGCGTCTTGTTAAGGCATTACCAGCCAACATTTCTCCGTCATTGCCTACAAAAAACAAAATACAGTCGGCAGCTCCCTGAAGAAGCCAAGATTTAGTCTGATCGTCCTAGACAGTAAAAAGTACCACTTGTTAGAGTTGTTGTTGAAGAACCAAAAGCCAGGGTGATCATCTCTGCTGAGAGCAATCCACGATTCCTTATTTCTCTCGTCGTACAGTCGCTTAAAAATGTTGCAGGACGAAATCATGCGGTGCCAACTGACACAGGTTCGCCGAGCTTTCAAGAGCTCAGTGATAGATAGGCGAGACAGAACGTCATGCAGAAGTTCTTCGGAAAGGCGATCCAAAAGGCATTCCGTTGATTCATTACCGCGCAGTTTCTTGACAGCCTTATCAATTTTTGTCTCATCGAGTTGGGATGGGACTACCTCCGTTCTCTCGCTGCAGCTACCATGCTGAACCTCTCTGTCAAAAACATGACAGTAATTAGTTCCCATGCTCTTGTGCTTAGTTTCCAGGCTCTTGTCCTTGGGCTGCCGCTGGACTTTATTAATCCTCATCCTGCATGTCTTTTTCATCCTTTTTTCATCCTTCAGATTCACAAGGGATTGCACTGGTAGCTCTTACTACCAAGAGAAACAATACCATAAATCTTTTTTCGCCAAAGCTTCAGAATCCCTTAGAGAAACTTGCCATAAAATGAATCACCGAAACATCAATTTATACATACATCACAGACAAAGCGTCAAGACCAAGAAGTTATCTCTAGGATAAGTTGGGTGCATGATAAAATAAATTTTGCCATAATTAAATGTTTTTTAATTAACTATTTAAATGAGGTTTTTGTAACGAACCAAATTTGCAATTATTAGCATAGTAACAAGTAAGTGGTATGTGAATATTGATAAGCACAACCAAGGTTGAAATTTCAAATTTCAAATGGCAGACATAAGAATTGCATATTACAATTAAACCTTAAAACGCACAAGTCAAATCTTAAAAAGCACAAATCTTAAAAGGTGCAAGTAAGTGGTTGATAGGCACAACCAAGGTTGGAATTTCAAATTTCAAATTATCGACACATGTCAAAATTGTCGGTTGCAATCAAATCTTAAAAGGCCTTTTGCATTGTAAGCCAAATTTTAAAGGCATGCCACTTTAATTAACGATTTAAATGGAGTTTTTGTAACTTGAACTAAATCTGTATTTATTAGCACAGCAACAAGTAGCATGTGAACGTCCATAGGCACTACCAAGGTTGGAATTTCAAATTTCTAATAGCGGACACATGTCAAAATTTTTGGTTACAATCAAAACCTAAAACACGTTTTGCATTAAATTTTAATTGCATGAGTGGAATGTTAGCTGTATTTGACTGTAAATTGGCCTAGAGGCTATCATTGGGTACAACTAGCCACTTAGTTTATTTAAATATGATTAAATCCTTTTAGTTAAAAAGATAAATCCTTCTTTGATGAAAGATAAGACCAAAATTCCCAAACTAAAACACTAAATATGACCCTAACATTTATTTTTAAATGTTTTTTATCCATTTTTTCTTAATTGACCATGTAAATGGTGACTTAGTAAATTGTACATAGTAATGAAATTATATATATATATATAATCTTAAAATGATTATGTTGAGGATTTATGAATAAGGTTTATGTGTGAATGTTTTTATAGTTTGATTAGATCAATAATTGTGTAATCATAAAATATCGATATTATTTTTATTTGAAATATCCAATTAATTATATGTATATGAACATGATTAAATCTCCAAAGGATAGGATCAAAATTAAACTAAAAGACAAAATTGAGTATAATAATGGTTGTATAATAAGTAACTAATTTCATCAACAAGTCATTAGGTGGATTTTTTTGACAAGATATTGAAAAAATCCGGTCATAATTTTGATTTTGCAAAATAAAAAATGGTGGTAAAAAATGGCCATATGATCCAAATGGTCTAATTTTAAGACAACTTCTTATCTTTTATTTGTTTTATTTTTAATCAAATTTTAATTATAAAAAGGAAAAAAAATAAAATTAATAATATATATATATATATATATATATATTAGTTTGCAACTCCCTCCTACTCCAATTTAGGTGGCCGAGAACTATCTAGGAATAAGTTCTTGGTTTCTTCCAATGTAGGAGCTAACATGTTTAGAACCTAAATTTCAAGAAGTCTCACATACCATTATAAGTCCCTACCATGGAGAGTTTTCTCGAATTCTACCAATTTGGATGTTGCTAGAGTTTCCCTCACATTGGATATGTGTTGCAATGTATCATCTTCTATGTTCCCACAAAACTTTGGGAACCTCACCAAAGGTCTTCCTGGAATTATTTCACTAGCTCTTGTACTTGGTGATGTAGCTAGTGTTGCTACCAATATATACCCTTGGGGTCTTATTTGTACTACAAGATTTCTACTAGTTTGCTAAGAATAGCTACTGATTCTCCTATTAATGAGATGATTTGAGCATATTACTATTACTATTTAGATGACTATACCACGAAAATTGGAAAACAAGATCGTAAGAGTTTGTTATCAAAATTTGTAGGTGCATCTCAGGTCAGTCATGGGCATTCTTGCTCTGTTGCTTCCAATTCCTTATTTAATGATGGGTTTACTTTCTAGAGTACTTCCATTTTCTACATATCCTCAGATTTCTTGATGATCCTCGTTTTCACTTAGGACCGATTTTGGCATTAGTTGAAACACTTTGTTACGCGAAAACTGGTTTTCATGATCTTTTCTTCCACTAGCTCCTTCCCTCCAACTTCGTGTTTCTGGGATGTCTGGCATGCCCATCCCTTGATCTCTTATTTTGGCGATAGTTCCACTCTTTGCTTGATCTAATGTATCTCCTCTTGACTTTCTTCAATGTCCTCCCCATTCTTTATATTTTCTTCTATTTGTGTGCTTCTTCTTTATGCTTTCCTTAACTGGTATTTCAACCTTTTTTTTATTGCTATTGTTATTTTTCCTATTCTTGATTTAGACACTATTCAATTGTAGTATCTATTTTAGCATCCAAATCCGCAAAAGGATTTGACTGATAGAAGTAAATTTATTAAACAATAGAGGTATTATATACGTCAAGTGTCATGATTTATATGGCTTGTATATTGGACAATGCGTATGAAATATCACTTATAATGTAGAGTGTTTCTATCCATGCAATTTATGTTGTTTCCTCTTAAGAATACATATATGCATGAATCTTAGCTAGTTAAGATATACCCATGGCATGAATGTGTGTAGAACTTGGCACATGTTGTTATTTCCTCTAGATACATTATTGGGTGTTGTGACTATCAATGGAAAACCTGTTAATACATAAATGAAAGTATGTGATCCAACGATCTTATTGAAATACTCAATCATGAAAGTTATAAGTTCATTCCATAGCAAAGTTTATTTGTTGTTTTAATGTTTTTTTTCTCTCAGCCCTAGCTCTTTGCACCTTCAACTATTTCTTCAAATTCTTAACCTTTATGTCCATGTTCATGAGATGAAAATACACTAAAAGCATATTTATGCTCCTTGCTTCCATTCTCTATGCATTATTTTTTCATATATATCGTCATGCTGGAGCGATGATGCAAGTTCTTGTTTTTACTTAATGATATGCAATGACTACAATCCATTTATTTTCAAGAAATAATTGTTCTAATTTCACTTTCATGAGACCATAAAAAATATAACAATCTTTGAATTCCATGTTAATCCCATCGCATTATATGAATTAGATATATGATTGACCTCTTTAGTTGAAAGACTATGTTTCCATATTTTTGGTAGAAGTATGGAGCTCATTCATCTTGACTTAATAATGAAATTATGAATGTTATTTATAGGAACTTCAACAAGGATACATGGAACTTCCTATGCATACTTTCATAGTATAAGGGAATATATGTCAAAACACTGAAGTCTAGGAACTTGTCTACTTTTTTTGCAGGTTGATGATCGGGGAAAGTCCCCAGGTGTTGATCAGACGACTGGAGCCTCGGGGCAACCTGTAAAGCTAAATGTAATTCCACATTCTAAATACTTCAAAATTGTACACATATAAAACATGTAGCATAATGTTTATTTTTGTTATGTATTTTTTAGTTTTTACATATTGACATCATTTTAATAATGTTCTGTACTTTTTTTGCAGGTGGATGATCGGGGAAAGTCCCCAGTTGTTGATCAAGCCACACCCTCCTCTAGACATCAGGTAAACCTAGGTGTAATTCTAAGAATCTATCTTGATAGACAATTTTTGTTAATATAATTTTTTGCACAAACTATTGCTTCAAAGACTAAGCAATGCTTTATATATTTATATTGTAGACAGGGGATTCGGTATATGAAACACCAAATCAGCAGTATTTACAGTTTGATGTCTACCGGTTGATGAAATATAATGAAATTAGTAGGTCTGTAGATCCGTTGAAGGTGCTACAGAAGACCATGGAAAAACAAAATGAGGAATTGGTTTGTCTATCATTGACAGTTCCACAAATAGAAGAGATCAAATCAAAGATTCAATTGTTGATCTAGAGATATCGACAATTGAAAGTAAGTTCCGAAATAATAATGTAAATTCATTTAGAACTTTATAATTTTTAATTTTATATGATATTGAACTTATAATACAGTGGTTTTACATTTATAGGAAATTATGCAGTTAAACACTGGTGGTGAAGGCATTGTTGGTCCCAGTGACCAAACAACTCCATGTGCACCACATACTGCTCCCTTTTTGTCCACGGAACAGTTGGAAACACGCTCTGCGACACCCCCAAGGCTAGCAGAGGGTGCAGCAAATGCTGAACGACCCACAACATATGCTGCAAAAGAAGGGGTGGATGCAGGGTTTGATACTAATGATGATGCTGAAGCGACATTTCCTGGATATTCTCGTGTCACTAGCACTCGTTCAATAGTGACAACATTTTTGGTGAACAATGAACTCGTTCCAATAAACATAGGGAATATTTCAGGTGATTATAGATTGTTCAATTTAGTTTTTATAATTTGTTTCTAATATACCGATAATATTTTTTAATGTTGACTAATGATGGCATGATTGTTTTGTATGAAATGTTGTATTTTATAAAAATCTAAATGATTTGTCCTTGAAGATATTTGGGCCCACCATCCGCACAAGGTGGGACATACAGGAAAAAGATTTAAAGGATGAGCTGACTAATCGGTTGGTTGGTCTATTCGGAAAAGATACCTTTGATACATTGGAGGTCCTACAGAAGGTTGGACAACATCTGAAGATTGTTCGAGACCAGTATAGGGTTCACCTAGAAAAGAACTCTAGGTATGAGCGCCCTCCAATGATTCCATCAAGGGAGTGGAAAGCCCTAGTGGAAGATGGAAAAGAGAAGGGTCCGAGAAAAGCAGGAAAGATACCACCAGGAATAGGGAGGTATGCAATACATTCCACAATGTAATGGTAAGCCTTATTATTATTAATTTTTATATCGAATTCAGAACATCAACTAACGTAATTCAACACTTGATTAGGTTTTCGGACACATCAAAGGTCGCCAAGCCAAGAATGGAAAAAATTGGTCAACACAAGCTTGGGCTTGGTGGTTATTCGAATTTGGCGGCTCGATTTGTATGTATCGAAAACTCGATACTGCATCCAAATAATATATAGAAAATTAGTTTCATTTTATTTTGGCAAAAAATGTACAATTAATGACATCATGCAAATATGCAGGTCAACCGATTCAAAGAATTTCCCACTAAGGAAGACATGAAGCTGGGATTCGAACACGGTTTTGACGCCATTGTTGAACGCCGAAGAAGCTTGTTTGGGCATAGTGCACGATCTTCTACTGATCCAACTGGTGCGCAGGTATATAAAAACTATATAGTTTAATGGTAATTTATTAATTCTCATGCAATTTATACGTTATAAAAAATGGACATAAATTATTTATTCCTTTTTGCGCAAAAAAGTAATGACCTGGTAATGTCGAGGTTGTACACCAACCAGGCGAAAATCGTGCTTCGATTCCTGGTGATGAATTTATTAATATGCTACTTTTTGGTATCACTAGTAGAAAATGAGAAATTCATGACTAAAAAAATGACTAAAATCAGGCTATAAACGACTATTTTTGAGTCGATGACTAATAGTAGCAAATTTCCACTATCTTATAGCTAGTCGTATTTCACTAGTCATTAATAGCTTGACTTAGTAGACAATGATTTAGTCATTGATAGACAATGCTTTAGTCATTGATAGTCAATGCTTTAGTCATTGGTAGTCAATGTTTTAGTCATTGATAGTTAATAATTTAGTCATTGATTTAGTCACTGAGTTAGTCATTGATTTAATCACTGATTTAGTCACTGATTGCAACCATTAATGACCAAATATACGACTAAATAAATTACTAGATGTTAACATATTAATGACTAAGCTAAATACGATTAAGATATGGGAAATTAGCTACTAATAGTAGTATGTATGTGAATTCAGTTTTTTTTTGTAGTCACAAATTTATGATAGGGCACGGAGGAATCGAACCACCAACCTCCTGCCTATAATTAGGTAGGCGCTCTACCATTGAGCTAGCACCCTTTAAGAAGTTGTTATTTCTTGACAATGATGATATTCAAACAAATTTATGGTAGATATCAATCGACAGACTACATAATTATTATTATTAGAACTTACTAGTAACTAGTATTTATGATAAACTAATTCCTGAGAGCTATGTACAATTTTCCCTGTAACTAAAGCTAATAAAAATACTACAAATACTCTTAGCAAAGAGATTTAGTGATGAGTACCTCTTCCCATTCTTCATCACTATCATTCTCATAGTCCAAAGAAGAGTCCTTCCTGAAAGGATTTCGAAGCCCAATGCCATCACTGCATCAAAAACAAAGAGTCAGAAACAAAATTTTCCCTCTTGTCTACTGCAATATTAAGAATCCATGAGCTTCAAGGTGTTTCGTATGTTCCTCATCATGGGCTATCAAAATTAAAACACAACCTGTTGCTTTCATAATTAATAAACTTGAAATTATGCAAAGTATATTCACCTTTTCTTTGAGAAGGTTCCATAATAAGCAGGTCTATGGTTGTGATCAAACTACAAAATGATTCTTCTCTTATTGTGAAGCCTATTTTAGCTTTAAATCAAGTGATAAACATTCTAAGAGCCAGGCAGATTCGGAAACTTATTGCTAATGGAGACTCGACGATTATCATTTGCAAAATTAGAGACTTGACTCCCTATGCACCGCAATGTCTTGAAAAAATGATCTCTAGACCTAGAATTCAAAGAATTGCAAGTATTTTGACTTGGGGAATTGCAAGTATTGTAAGTATTTAGCATTGAATCATTTATTGTTTCAAAGGTACCATGTTGTATGGAGGAGATATGCTTTATGAATCATTATTCCTTGGCTATAAGGGCACCTAATAGTGGATTCAATAATTAAAGAGCCATGCTGCAAATATAAAGAGAAATACCCTGCTCCTACAACATTGCATCTTTAGAGAAACCTTTAAAGGGTTGTATATTTTTCTTCTATGTGATGATACCAGTTATTTGAAAGGCAGGACAACTGGTTAAACATGAAATAAACTTAAAAAACTTGTAAGCTATTAGGTATAACAAAATATATATCAGCTCTGTGTTGAGATGTACAGGATCTAAAACAGCTTCCATGATGATTGGACAATAGTTCATAGAGAGAAAAAACTATTGATAAGAACCGAACTTTCCTTAGAATGTATGGTCACCTAAAATAATACTACACTAAAATTTAGATTCTAGTAAGCTTTTGAGATTGACTAAACCTATCGAAAAGGTTGGAGAGACTGGTATTCTATAGTGTTCTTATAATGCACAGTTGCATAAAGGCATATTCTTATCAAGATTTGTGACTTTCAAAATGAAGGAATTTACTTGACCATGAAATGCACATTTATGATGAAGCAAAGGATAGAGAAAATCATGATGAGGTTCATATTCCCCATTTGAACTGCCTACAAGAAACTATTTCTTCATAAGGGTAATAAAGCATCATCCTGCTTGAGTGGAATGTGAAAGTGCCCTGTCCTGATTATTTGATTATGAATTAGTTTCAAGTTCCAATTCCCTTTAGGCCCTATGGCATGTTTACGCCTTCCACTCTGACTCCCCGCGTGGGATGCGTTGCTTCTTCAATGGAATATAAGAGCCTCACTAAGACCCGGGTCTCGTATTTTGGTGTGGAGTTATATTTACAAGTACAAAGTTCACAGTTCATGAAGAATTGTTCAAAACCTACCATTAGTACAAAATTATAACATAGGGTATGTTTCTGCGAGAGGATAGAGGCAGGGCAGAGTAGACGATAAGAGTAAGAGAGGGTCTGACCTAGCTAATTTAAAGAAAAAAAATCAAAATCTTGGTTGAATTAGAGATTGAATAGTCTCTTAGTAAGGGGTAATGTGTTGGTGAGTGAGTGTAGCGCTAAGGCCTTATATTTCTTCTCTCTTAGGCACCGATTTTGGAAAGCGATGCTAAGAAGTCCCCAAGATGGCCAAGGGAAATCTGACAATCCTACACGACATTGGTAATGTCCTGATGCAACTTAGGGACATCACCTGTGCAGTGTTAGATCTTAAAAGATAAGCTCATTTGAAAATGGTTATCTCTTGTATTTAGATCCATAAAAATAAGTCTATATCCATAGATGACAAACTTGGAAAAATACAAAGGCTTAAAATGGCTGGATAAAAGGAAACAAAAGCTGTAAATGCCATATTAGCAAGAGGTAAAACACAATTATTAAAATAAAATTACTAATATCCAACAACAAAAGAAGACAAAACTCACCCTTGGCCTATGAAGGAACCAAAAATGTGCTTCCCTCTGAAGTACTCTGAAAACTTGCACCTTTGGGCTAGAAGCATTATTAGATAGTCCATTAATATTCAATAGTTCATGTCCATTTGTGCTTTCCAAAACATCTTGTCCATTTTCCCACTCCCTTTGCAATTGCTTAGACGATGCCAAATTGGGAGTAGAATAATGGCTTGATCTTTCTATAGAACCTTTTGACCTTGCAAATAAAAATCTTGACTACTTGCTATTTTGAGACTTCCATGAACTTGATATTTCCTTTGACAGCCCATTGCATTTATCAGTCTCAACAAGGATCAAATTTGCTAAATTGTGAAGACTATTCAATACACTATCATCTGAATCAAAATTCAAAGACAATATGTTTGAAATTATACTGTTTTCTCCAACATTTGAGCCATTGATATAAACTTTTGGAAGGATATTACAGACCAGATTCTCCAAGCATTCTAGCTTTCCAGAAATGCCATTAGAATCTCTAGCAATTTCTACTTTCTCGGAAATTTGAAAACCAGTACTTGTACTTCTATCGGTTGCATCTAACATAGACTCATTTTCAAAATTTTGGATACAACTTGTACTAGTATATTTTCCAGCTTTTGAAACTGATCTTTCCTCTAACATAGGCTCATTTTCACAATTTTGGATAGAACCTGCACTAGTCTTTTCAGTAGTTGAAACTAATCTTTCCTCTGCTTTATGATTAGTAACTCCAAAGTTGTCACCGTCACCATTAAGGGTGCAAGTATTTACATACTTTTGATGAAGAGAACAATCTTTAGAACTATAATCATCCACTAAAAAATGGACTTTTTTCATAAAGGGAGGCACCTCTGCTTTTGAATAAATAGCTTAAGAGCAACCTTCACCATATGGTTCTGCAAAGCGTTCTTCATAATTGTTTTGATACCTATCATCAAATGGAGACCTTTATAGACAATTCTCAGCATGGTTTCTTGAAAGCATTCTACTGCTTTTATTTAGAGCAACAACATTCACTTCACTGTTGCTTTGAGGGACAGAGATTGGAAAGCTATCTTTAGAAAGTCCAACACAGACAATACCAGATGACATTGAAGCTGCATCTGTTCTTTCAGTTCTTGATGTTTCAGTGTGCCCACTGCCTAGCTCAGATGAACCCTTGTGTGTGTCAGAGGAGAAATTCTTCAATAGACTTTTAAAACCTTCATGACTCCTACATTTCATAGTAGGATCAACTAAACTGGCATTCTTTCCATGGAAATCTTCCCCATCGGTATTTACATGTGAATTTAATTTTATATCTGTTCCACTTATTGCATTAGGTTTGGCATCAATATGATTTTTAGATATAAACGTTGATGACTGCCCCACCCTTATTGACCAAGAGCTTGCCATGATAATAACTCAACCTTGATGCCGTAGCTTCTACCACCAAGGCAGGGAGATTTAATGTTGGAGACACTGAAAGTGACTAAGATGAATTTGTTTTAGGATTAGAGGATCCCTGAATAGCTGTGATCCTCATACTAAATGATTTTTCCTATGTAGCATGGGAGCCCCTGCAACAACCATTAATGTCTAAATATTCTGTAAGATATGTAATATTCCACCACAAACTCCTAAATCATATGTAAGCTTATGTTCACTAAACTTAATGTGTAATGTTACTCTGCACCTATCCAGGGGGGTGCTAGAAAACTAAAAAAATATTCCATGACAAGAAATAGATTTCATAGCAAGATGCACTAGCTAGCAATACAACTGATCTTCTAGCAGCTCCACTAGCAAGGGAAGTCTCAACATTACCTCCTGTGTTCTAGTTTCACATGGAAATATGAACATGTATATATTATTAGGAAATGAAAATGAAGCCATGTATAAAGAATCTAGAAGACAATCACTGAAGTAAAACATAAGCTGTCTAAAGAAAATACACATTAGCTTATATACTAATGATTATTTAGGACTGAATCAGAAGCTATTAAATAATCTAATATGGAAGCATAGAAAAGGATGTCTCCACAGATATCGATAACAAATGCTAAAGATATTTGGATGGAAGTACAATATACTAAAATCCTAAAGTCATTTATAGGAGCCAGTGATTTGCTCAATTTACTTGAAGAAGCTGATCCAAGCAAGGAAACCTCTGCCACGGGTGGAGGTAAACAAAGTCCCCAGTATTGCTGTGAAGGACTTGTAAAATAGGACATAGAAAATAAAAAATCATAAAAGCTAAATGTGAAATATTTTTTAAAACAATTTTGGAAACTTGTTTGGACCAAACAAGATGAAGCCAATTTGACCATTGAAGGAAACTTGTTTGGACCAGACATTGGTGAGTTGACAAGCAGCTCAGATGATCGAGTAGAGGTTAATATGTGGAGTGTGTCAAAGGGCTCAAAGAGAGAGTCTTTACATTCAAAATTGTCAGACATTTTGGGAGATGAGTTTGAGAATACAAGTGAGAACAAACATGAGTTTGAGAATACAGGAAAGAAGAATCGGCAAGTTTCTAAATAGTGAGTGATTGATTTGAGAGAAAACACTAAAGAGCTGCCAATTTTGTCAAATTTCTATGAGCAACATGGTTCATTGTTTGCGGTCAATTCCTTCTCAGTCATGGATTGCAGGCCTGCAGAAAACAAGTATGTTGAGTATGTTCCCATGGTTGGGGCCTGTTCCTATCCTTATAACCTAGCACCAAATAAAGATTCAATACCACAAGTAAATGATGGAAACAAGAATAGCGGAAATGAAGGTTTGGGTTTTCAAACTGAAGGAGTAGAAAAGTCTGAGGATGAAATGCTATTGAACTCTCTGTGGGCAGAGCAGAGGAGACAGAAAGGATGAGCACTAGCAACTTTTTGGAGTCCCGGGATAGAAGAGAAGGGAAAAGAGGCAAGCATCAAAGCACGGTTATAATGCCCCCTGAAAGGAGAGATTTTGATCCTTTTGTTCAATCTCAGCATGAAGCAAGCATTGCTTTTGGTCAAGTAGACACTCGAATGTCAGATTCTGTATGGGACAAAGGTGATGGTGGTAGCCAGGAGAAGCAGCTGGATAGGGTTTCACAGGAAGATATTCTTTGTCCAGAAATGCAAGGACTGTCAGAGTTATGCTTGTTTAAAAGAGATGAGAACAATGTGGAAGAGGCTTCCCATTATGGTTTTATGACGTTGAATATAAAAATAACAGAAGATTGTACATCAAATGAGAAGGAAGAAAAAATGTCTATTAGCAGCAAGAACTAGATGGAGGTAGGGAATAAACAAGGAGGAGATTTGTGTCCATTCACGAGGATTGAAAATAGGTTGGACAATGCCACCTTGGATGTATCTTATCATCAAGAGAGAAAAGATTTTAAACACACTCAGATTCAAGGGATGCCAGATTTTTTATTACATGAAAATAAGAAAGAAAAAGTGGAGGAACAATTCATTGAGCCTTATGAGGATTGTGTTTTTGTGGAGGAATTAAGTGGAGTCTTAGGAAAAGGTACCCAGGAGGCTATTGTCGGAGCGACAATGAGAGGAACCCTAGAATCTTTGTTAGATGAGAGTAATCAGACACATTCAGTTGTTTCACCTGAGCATAATATTCTGGCAGACATCAAGGAAATGCCAGATTTGATATTTGATGTAAGCAAGGAATATCAGACAACAATGCATGCCAAAGTGCCTTCTCAGTAGGAACATTTAGCAGGAAAAATGCATGGAGTGCTAGATCAATTAGTAGATGGGGAGAAACAGTGCACCTTTGTAGGCTACCTTAATAATCTGGATGCAAGTGATAACACAGAAGATAAAATGTGTGAGTTTTCAAGAAGCAGGGATAGGTCAGTTGAGGGGGCAAGAGAGAATAACACTGTGAATGGATCTTCTCGTGAAGTGATAGATGTTTTGGGACATATACAGAAAGCCATTGGGTGTCAGGTTTTGCTATGAAGCATGTTAAAGAGGAGTCCCTTCAGAGTGTTCAAAAGGTAGAAATGAGAGGAGGTTTAGATAACCTACTAGATGAAAGAAGTGAGTATGTTGGAGTAACTGCACATGAAGATATTGCATTTGTAAATATTCACAGGATGTTGGAGTTGGTGATTGATGTACATGATGTAGAGATGCATGTGACATAGGTTGACTGCAAGAATCTAGTAACTGAGGCAGTTTGTTTAGTGTTGGATTTTATATTGGATGAGAAAAAGGAAGTGAAAGGCAGTCATGGTTTTGCTTTTAATGATCCAGTATCACAAAGACCTGAATTTTGGACATAGTGATTTGCATAAGGAGAACTTGATGCGCTCTTCCTGCATGCTCTGATGGGTGCACCTATCTTAGATTTGGTGCTAATTATTCTGTACAGACCAAACTGAGAATCATTACATGGAATTCCCTTAGAAACATAACATGAACATGCAGATGGTCTTGCATGACACCCATGTACATCAACAATAATTTCTCCTCCGGAGTGAATCACCTTCATCAGACTCACTTGAATAATGCTCGTGCTTCCTCTTCCTGCTATTACAAGAATGGATATTACATCAGCAAGTTAAGTTTCGCAGACAACATTGGGAATAAGTTAATAACTATGTTTAGTGAAATAAGTGTTTCTTCTTTTAAGACAGACATGTGATTTGCAGGCTAAATTGCACTTTTTCCTTTTGTTTGCTACTTGTTTGGTGCCACAATCATACTTTGAAGTTAAATTACATTTCCCGTAACACCTATCAAGGGATCTAGAGTGTGATTTTCCACTGCTACTTCTTGATGTTGTCCTAAGCTTGCTTCTAATCCTGAGCATAACATATGATTTATGAGCAGAACATAATAATTTGTTCCTCCAAAAGATTTCATAAAATGGTTTACTTAGAGCTTAACATTCAAGAAAAAAGCTATATAGTCTAAGCCCATTTCAAAATATAGTCTAATTTAAGGCTTTGAAGCTTTAGCATTCAGATAAAAAAAACTTTAAAAATTGGCATTCAGAAAAAAACTTAAAAAGACAAAAACCATAAAGTCTAAACCAGTTTCATGATATGGAATGAATTAAAAACTTAAAAAATTAGCATTCAGAAAGAGAAACCATACCCTCTAAGCCGATTTTATTATATCCTTAAGGCTTAGCATTCAGAAAAAAAAAACTAAACTATGCAGTCTAAGCCGAGCATATTTTATAGAGGCTTGTTCAATTACATCGAGAGGCTGTGCAAAATTTCAAACTTAAATGAAAAGCCCAAAAACCTGCTGGTGAGAAGGCAGTCTGTTGTTGTGCATTTTCGTTGGCAATGAAAAGCCCAAAAACCTGCTGGTGAGAAGGCAGTCTGTTGTTGTGCATTTTCGTTGGCCAACACACAATGTCGGGTATCTGCATCCAAAACCATCCACGTTTGGGTATCCAAATTCACAGATAGCATCTTGGATCCGGACATTCTTGGAATAATTGTGACGCTGTCCTTTCCGTCTTAGGCTGCTGCTACCCCATCTGATGCAAACTGTAACTATGTGTAGTTGAAAGCTGCCATTGCCCCACGGTGGGATTCGCCAGCCATAAGGCCATTAAAGCGCAGGACTCCTCTATCAAAATATTATATTGATGGCCTACCAAGACGCTTAACAGAAATGTTCGGCCCTTGTAAACTAACAGCTTAATGTACTGGATCCGGTCCACTATAATGCCTAATCCCCACTGGGGCTCTGGAAAAACACATCGGATTTCGTTGAAGGCCCCGGTTTCTGTGTCATAATTAACCAGCACAGACCGTTGAATTGAACTGTAAACGATGGTGTTGCCATCTACAGTGGTGTGGAACGGCCGCCTAAATAATCTGTGGCTGATATTTGGACACAGCCTTACGGTCCATTCGTCTGTAGCAGTGCTGTAAACAAGAGCATGGACTTGAGCTGTTATCAGTTCTCCCCACACCATCAGTTTAAATGTTTTACCACCGTCGTCTACAACTAGGTTGATGGAAATGGAAATGGACGGCTGCACAGTCCCAGTCCCAGGTGTGGAGTTGGTCGGCCATAGTTTTTTCTTCAAACATGGCTCCAGGCTAAGGCGCGGGCTGACTTGCGTATCGGGCAGCTGTCGGAAGCGTCTTGTCAAGGCATTACCAGCCAACATTTCTCCATCATTGCCTACAAAAAGCAAGTCATTGCCTACAAAGAGCAAAATACCGTCGTCAGCTCCCTGAAGAAGCTAAGATTTAGTCTGATCGTCCTCATACCTAGACAGTAAAAAGTACCACTTGTTAGAGTTGTTGTTGAAGAACCAAAAGCCAGGGTGATCATCTCTGCTGAGAGCAATCCACGATTCCTTATTTCTCTCGTCGTACAGTCGCTTAAAAATGTTGCAGGACGAAATCATGCGGTGCCAACTGACACAGGTTCGCCGAGCTTTCAAGAGCTCAGTGATAGATAGGCGAGACAGAACGTCATGCAGAGGTTCTTCGGAAAGGCGATCCAAGAGGCATTCCGTTGATTCATTACCGCGCAGTTTCTTGACAGCCTTATCAATTTGTGTCTCATCGAGTTGGGATGGGACTACCTCCGTTCTCTCGCTGCAGCTACCATGCTGAACCTCTCTGTCAAAAATATGACAGTAATTAGTTCCCATGCTCTTGTGCTTAGTTTCCAGGCTCTTGTCATTGGGCTGCCGCTGGACTTTATTAATCCTCATCCTGTATGTCTTTTTCATCCTTTTTTTCATCCTTCAGATTCACAAGGGATTGCACTGGTAGCTCTTACTACCAAGAGAAACAATACCATAAATCTTTTTTCGCCAAAGCTTCAGAATCCCTTAAAGAAACTTGCCATAAAATGAATCACCGAAACATCAATTTTTTTTTTAAATGTGGTTCACCATTTGTTAGAGGGCTAGTCAATGTATGGTTCAAACTGAATCAATGTATGGTCAGCTCATCAATCATAACATTTATTACAAAGGGCTCCCCAAGAGCAACATGTCACTTACAAGAGTAGAACTTGGGTGGGGAGGGTAACATTCATTTCTCCCAACCACCCAAGGTACATCAATTGGGGAGGGTAACATTCATTCCTCCCAACCACCCAAGCTACATCCATTTGACTTAGAAACATCAATTTATACATACATCACAGACAAAGCGTCAAGACCAAGTTATCTCTAGAAAAAGTTGGGTGCATGATAAAATAAATTTTGCCATAATTAAATGTTTTTTTATTAACTATTTAAATGAGGTTTTTGTAACGAACCAAATTTGTAATTATTAGCATAGTAACAAGTAAGTGGTATGTGAACATTGATAAGCACAACCAAGGTTGGAATTTCAAATTTCAAATGGCAGACACATTAATTGCATTACAATCAAATCTTAAAACGGACAAGTCAAATCTTAAAAAGCACAAATCTTAAAAGGCGCAAGTAAGTGGTTGATAGGCACAACCAAGGTTGGAATTTCAAATTTCAAATTTCAAATTATCGACACATGTCAAAATTGTCGGCTACAATCAAATCTTAAAAGGCTTTTTTGCATTCTAAGCCAAATTTTAAAGGCATGCCACTTTAATTATTGATTTAAATGGAGTTTTTGTAACTTGAACTAAATATGTATTTATTAGCACAGCGACAAGTAGCATGTGAACGTCAATAGGCACAACCAAGGTTGGACTTTCTAATTTCTAATAGCGGACACATGTCAAAAATTGTCGGTTACAATCAAAACCTAAAACACGTTTTGCATTAAATTTTAAGGGCATGAGTGGAATGTTAACTGTGTTTGACTGTAAATTGGCCTAGAGGCCATCATTGGGTACAACTAGCCACTTAGTTTATTTAAATATGATTAAATCTTTTTAGTTAAAAAGATAAATCCTTCTTTGATGAAAGATAAGACCAAAATTCCCAAACTAAAACACTAAATATGACCTTAACATTTATTTTTAAATATTTTTTATCCATTTTTTCTTAATTGACCATGTAAATGGTGACTTAGTAAATTGTACATAGTAATGAAATTATATATATATATATAATCTTAAAATGATTATGTTGAGGATTTATGAATAAGGTTTATGTGTGAATGTTTTTATAGTTTGATTAGATCAATAATTGTGTAATCATAAAATGTCGATATTATTTTTATTTGAAATATTCAATTAATTATATGTATATGAACATGATTAAATCTCCAAAGGATAGGATCAAAATTAAACTAAAAGACAAAATTGAGTATAATAATGGTTGTATAATAAGTAGCTAATTTCATCAACTAGTCATTAGGTGGATTTTTTTGACAAGATTTTGAAAAAATCCGGTCATAATTTTGATTTTGCAAATTAAAAAATGGTGGTAAAAAATGGCCATATGATCCAAGACAACTTCTTATCTTTTATTTGTTTTATTTTTAATCTAATTTTAATTATAAAAAGGAAAAAAATAAAATTAATAATATATATATATATTAGTTTGCAACTCCCTCCTACTCTAATTTAGGTGGCAGAGAACTCATCGAGGAATAAGTTCTTGGTTTCTTCCAATGTAGGAGCTAACATGTTTAGAACCTAAATTTCAAGAAGTCTTACATACCATTATAAGTCCCTACCATGGAGAGTTTTCTTGAATTCTACCAATTTGGATGTTGCTAGAGTTTCCCTTGCATTCGATATGTGTTGCAATGTATCATCTTCTATGTTCCCACAAAACTTTGGGAACCTCACCAAAGGTCTTCCTGGAATTATTTCACTAGTTGTTGTACTTGGTGATGTAGCTAGTGTTGCTACCAATATAAACCCTTGGGGTCTTATTTGTACTACAAGACTTCTACTAGTTTGCGAAGAATAGCTACTGATTCTCCTACTAATGAGATGATTTGAGAATATTACTATTACTATTTAGATGACTCTACCACGAAAATTGGAAAATAAGATCGTAAGAGTTTGTTAGCAAAATTTGTAGGTACATCTCGGGTCAGTGATGGGCATTCTTTCTCTGTTGCTTCCAATTCCTTATTTAATGATGGGTTTACTTTCTAGAGTACTTCCATTTTCTACATATCCTCAGAGTTCTTGATGATCCTCTTTTTCACTTAGGACCGATTTTGGAATTAGTTGAAACACTATGTTACGCAAAAACTGGTTTTCATGATCTTTTATTCCACTAGCTCCTTCCCTCCAACTTCGTGTTTCTGGGATGTTTGGCATGCCCATCCCTTGATCTCTTATTTTGGCGATATTTCCACTCTTTGCTTGATCTAATGTATCTCCTCTTGACTGTCTTCAATGTCCTCCCCATTCTTTATATTTTCTTCTAGTTGTGTGCTTCTTCTTTATGCTTTTTTTAACTGGTATTTCAACCTTTTTTCTTTTATTGCTATTGTTATTTTTCCTATTCTTGATTTAGACACTATTCAATTGTAGTATCTATTTTAGCATCCAAATCTGCAAAAGTATTTGACTGATAGAAGTAAATTTATTAAACAATAGAGGTATTATATACGTCAAGTGTCATGATTTATATGGCTTGTATATTGGACAATGCGTATGAAATATCACTTATAATGTAGAGTGTTTCTATCCACACAATTTATGTTGTTTCCTCTTAAGAATACATATATGCATGAATCTTAGCTAGTTAAGATATACCCATGGCATGAATGTGTGTAGAACTTGGCACATGTTGTTATTTCCTCTAGATCCATTATTGGGCGTTGTGACTATGAATGGAAAACCTATTAATACATAAATGAAAGTATGTAATCCAACGATCTTATTGAAATACTCAATCATGAATGATATAAGTTCATTCCATAGCAAAGTTTATTTTTTGTTTTAATGTTGTTTTTCTCTCAGCCCTAGCCCTTTGCACCTTCAACTATTTCTTCAAATTCTTAATCTTTATGTCCATGTTCATGAGATGAAAATCCACTAAAAGCATATTTATGCTCCTTGCTTGCATTCTCTATGCATTATTTTTTCATATATATCGTCATGCTGGAGCGATGATGCAAGTTCTTGTTTTTACTTAATGATATGCAATGACTACAATCCATTTATTTTCAAGAAATAATTGTTCTAATTTCACTTTCATGAGACCATAAAAAATATAACAATCTTGGAATTCCATGTTAATCCCATCGCATTATATGAATTAGATATATGATTGACCTCTTTAGTTGAAAGACTATGTTTCCATAGTTTTGGTAGAAGTATGGGGCTCATTCATCTTGACTTAATAATGAAATTATGAATGTTATTTATAGGAACTTCAACAAGGATACATGGAACTTCCTATCCATACTTTCATAGTATAAGGGAATATATGTCAAAACACTTAAGTCTAGGAACTTGTCTACTTTTTTTGCAGGTTGATGATCGAGGAAAGTCCCCAGCTGTTGATCAGACGACTGGAGCCTCGGGGAAACCTGTAAAGCTAAATGTAATTCCACATTCTAAATACTTCAAAATTGTACATATATAAAACATGTAGAATACTGTTTATTTTTGTTATGTATTTTTTTGTTTTTACATATTGCATTCATTATGATAATGTTCTGTACTTTTTTTTGCAGATGGATGATCGGGGAAAGTACCTAGTTGTTGATCAAGCCACACCTTCCTCTACACATCAGGTAAACCTAGGTGTAATTCTAAGAATCTAACATGATAGACAATTTTTGTTAATATAATTTTTTGCATAAACTATTGCTTCAAAGACTAAGCAATGCTTTATATATTTATGTTGTAGACAGGGGATTAGGTATATGAAACACCAACTCAGCAGTCTTTACAGTTTGATGTCTACCGGTTGATGAAATATAATGAAATTAGTAGGTCTGTAGATCCGTTGAAGGTGCTATAGAAGACCATGGAAAAACAAAATGAGGAATTGTTTTGTCTGTGATTGACAGTTCCACAAATGGAAGAGATCAAATCAAAGATACAATTGTTGATCTAGAGATATCAACAATTGAAAGTAAGTTTCGGAATAATAATGTAAATTCATTTAGAACTTTATAATTTTTAATTTTATATGATATTGAACTTATAATACAATGGTTTTGAATTTATAGGAAATTATGCAGTTAAACACTGGTGGTGAAGGCATTATTGGTCTCAGTGACCAAACAAATCGACGTACACCACATACTGCTCCCTCTTTGTCCACGGAACAGTTGGCAATACGCTCTGCGACACCCCCGAGGCCAGCAGAGGGTGCAGCAAATGCTGAACGACACACAACATATGCTGAGGAGAAGGGGTGGATGCAGGGTTTGACACTAATGATGATGCTGAAGCAACATTTCCTGGATATTCTCGTGTCACTAGCACTGGTTCAATAGTGACAACATTTTTGGTGAACAATGAACTCGTTCCAATAAAGATAGAGAATATTTCAGGTGATTATAGATTGTTCAATTTAGTTTTTATAATTTGTTTCTAATATACCGATAATATTTTTTAATGTGGACTAATGATGGCATGATTGTTTTGTACGAAATGTTGTATTTTATAAAAATCTAAATGATTTGTCCTTGAAGACATTTGGTCCCACCATCCGCATAAGGTGGGACATATAGGAAAAATATTTAAAGGATGAGCTGACTAATCAATTGGTTGGTCTATTCGGAAAAGATACCTTCGATACAACGAAAGTCCTACAGAAGGTTGGACAACATCTCAAGATTGTCCGAGACTAGTATAGGGTTCACCTAGAAAAGAACCCTAGGTATGAGCGCCCTCCGATGATTCCATCAAGGGAGTGGAAAGCCCTAGTGGAAGATGGAAAAGAGAAGGGTCCAAGAAAAGCAGGAAAGATACCACCAGGAATAGGGAGGTATGCAATACATTCTACAATGTAATGGTAAGCCTTATTATTATTAATTTTTATATTGAATTTGGAACATCGACTAATGTAATTCAACACTTGATTAGGTTTTCGGACACATCAAAGGCCGCCAAGGCAAGAATGGAAAAAATTGGTCAACACAAGCTTGGGCCTGGTGGTTATTCGAATTTGACGGCCCGATTTGTAAGTATCGAAAACTCGATACTGCATCCAAATAACATATAGAAAATTAGTTTCATTTTATTTTGGCAAAAAATGTACAATTAATGACATCATGCAAATATGCAGGTCAACCGATTCAAATAATTTCCCACTAAGGAAGACATGAAGCTTGGCTTCGAACACGGTTTTGACGCCGTTGTTGAACGTCGAAGAAGCTTGTCTGGGCATAATGCACGATCTTATGCTGATCCATCTGGTGCGCAGTTATATAAAAACTATATAGTTTAATGGTAATTTATTAATTCTCATGCAATTTATACGTTATAAAAAATGAACATAAATTATTTAATGCTTTTTGAGCAAAAAAGTAATGATCCGGTAATGTCGAGGTTGTACACCAACCAGGCGAAAATCATGCTTCGATTCCTGGTGATGAATTTATTAGTATGCTACTTTTTGGTATCACTAGTAGAAAATGAGAAATTAATGACTACGAAAATGACTAAAATCAGGCTATAAACAACTATTTTGAGTCGGTGGCTAATAGTAGCAAATTTCCACTATCTTATAGCTAGTCATATTTCACTAGTCATTAATAGCTTGACTTAGTAGACAATGATTTAGTCATTGATAGACAATGCTTTAGTCATTGATAGTCAATGATTTAGTCATTGATATTTAATGATTTAATCATTGATAGTTAATGATTTAGTCACTCAGTTAGTCATTGATTTAATCGCGGAATTAGTCGCTGATTTAGTCACTCATTGCAACGATTAATGACCAAATATACGACTAAATAAATTAATAGATGTTAACATATTAATGAATAAGCTAAATACGATTAAGATACGGGAAATTAGCTACTAATAGTCGTATATATGCGAATTTAGTCGTCTTTGTAGTCACAAATTTATGATAGGGCATGAAGGAATCGAACCACCAACCTCCTGCCTAGAATTAGGTAGGCGCTCTACCATTGAGATAGCACCCTTTAAGAAGTTGTTATTTCTTGACAATGATGATATTCAAACAAATTTACGGTAGATATCAATCTACAAACTACATAATTATTATTATTAGAACTTACTAGTAACTAGTATGTATGATAAACTAATTCCTGAGAGCTATGTACAATTTTCCCTGTAACTAAAGATAATAAAAATACTACAAATACTCTCACCAAAGAGATTTAGTGATGAGTACCTCTTCCCATTCTTCATCACTATCATTCTCATAGTCCAAAGAAGAGTCCTTCCTGAAAGGATTTTGAAGCCCAATGCCATCATTGCAACAAAAACAAAGAGTCAGAAACAAAATTTTCCCTCTTGTCTACTACAATATTAAGAATCCATGAGCTTCAAGGTGTTTCATATGTTCCTCATCATGGGCTATCAAAATTAAAACACAACCTGTTGCTTTCATAATTAATAAACTTGAAATTATGCAAAGTATATTCACCTTTTCTTTGAGAAGGTTCCATAATTAGCAGGTCTATGGTTGTGATCAAACTGTAAAAGGTTTCTTCTCTTATTGTGAAGCCTATTTTAGCTTTAAATCAAGTGATAAACATTCTAAGATCCAGGCAGATTCAGAAACTTATTGCTAATGGAGACTCGATGATCATCATTTGTAAAATTAGAGATGTGACTCCCTATGCACCGTAATGTCTTGCAAAAATGATCTCTAGACCTAGAATTCAAAGAATTGCAAGTATTTCGACTTGGGGAATTGCAAGTTTTTAGCATTGAATCATTTACTGTTTCAAAGGTACCATTTTGTATGGAGGAGATATGCTTTGTGAATCATTATTCCTTGGCTATAAAGGCACCTAATAGTGGATTCAATAATTAAAGAGTCATGCTGCAAATATAAAGAGAAATACCCTGCTCCTACAACATTGCATCTTTAGAGAAACCTTTAATGGGTTGTATATTTGGCTTCTAGGTGATGCTACCAGTTATTTGAAAGGCAGGACAACTGGTTAAGCATGAAATAAACTTGAAAAACTTGCAAACTATTAGGTATAACAAAATATATATCATCTCTTTGTTGAGATGTACAGGATCTGAAACAGCTTCCATGATGATTGGACAATAGTTCATAGAGAGAAAAAACTATTGATAAGAACTAAACTTTCCTTAGAATGTATGGTCACCTAAAATAATACTACACTAAAATTTATATTCTAGTAAGCTTTTGAGATTGACTAAACCTATCGAAAAGGTTGGAGAGACTGGTATTCTACAGTGTTCTTATAATGCACAGTTGCATAAAGGCATATTCTTATCAAGATTTGTGACTTTCAAAATGAAGGAATTTACTTGACCATGAAATGCACATTTATGATAAAGCAAAGGATAGAGAAAATCATGATTAGGTTCATATTCCCCATTTGAACTGCCTACAAGAAACTCTTTCTTCGTAAGGGTAATAAAGCATGTCTCCATCCTACTTGAGTGGAATGTGAAAGTGCCCTGCCCTGATTATTTGATTATGAATTAGTTTCAAGTTCCAATTCCCTTCAGGCCCTATGGCATGTTTATGCCTTCCACTTTGACTCCCCGCGTGGGATGCGTTGCTTCTTCAATGGAATATAAGAGCCTCACTAAGACCTGGGTCTCATATTTTGGTGTGGAGTTATATTTACAATTACAAAGTTCATGGTTCATGAAGAATTGTTTGAAAGCTACCATTAGTACAAAATTATAACATAGGGTATGTTTCTGCGGGAGGATAGAGGCAGGGCAGAGCAGACGGTAAGAGTAAGAGAGGGTCTGACCTAGCTAATTTAAAGAAAAAAAATCTAAATCTTGGCTGAATTAGAGATTGAATAGTCTCTTAGTAAGGGGTAATGTGTTGGTGAGTGAGTGTAGCGCTAAGGCCTTATATTTATTTTCTCTTAGGCACCGATTTTGGAAAGTGATGCTAAGAAGTCCCCAAGATGGCCAAGGGATATCTGACAATCCTACACGACATTGGTAATGTCCCGGTGTAACTTAGGGACATCCCCTGTGCAGTGTTAGATCTTAAAAGATCGGCTCATTTGAAAATGGTTATCTCTTGTATTTAGATCCATAAAAATAAGTCTATATCCATAGATGACAAACTTGGAAAAATACAAAGGCTTAAAATGGCTGGATAAAAGGAAACAAAAGCTGTAAATGCCATATTAGCAAGAGGTAAAACACAATTATTAAAATAAAATTACTAATATCCAACAACAAAAGAAGACAAAACTCACCCTTGGCCTCTGAAGGAACCAAAAATGTGCTTCCCTCTGAAGTACTCTAAAATCCTTGCACCTTTGGGCCAGAAACATTATTAGATAGTCCATTAATATTCAATAGTTCATGTCCATTTGTGCTTTCCTAAACATCTTGTCCATTTTCCCACTCCCTCTGCAATTGCTTAGACGATGCCAAATTGGGAGTAGAATAATGGCTTGATCTTTCTATAGAACCTTCCGACCTTGCAAATAAAAATCTTGACTACTTGCTATTTTGAGACTTCCATGAACTTGATATTTCCTTTGACAGCCCATTGCATTTATCAGTCTCAACAAGTAGCAAATTTGCTAAATTGTGAAGACTATTCAATACACTATCATCTGAATCAAAATTCAAAGACAATATGTTTGAAATTATATTGTTTTCTCCAACATCTGATCCATTCATATAAAATTTTGGAAGGATATTACACACCAGATTCTCCAAGCATTCTAGCTTTCCAGAAATGGCATTAGAATCTCTAGCAATTTCTACTTTCTTGGGAATTTGAAAACCAGTACTTGTACTTCTATTGGTTGCATCTAACATAGACTCATTTTCAAAATTTTGGATAGAGCTTGTACTAGTATATTTTCCAGCTTTTGAAACTGATCTTTCCACTAACATAGGCTCATTTTCACAATTTTGTATAGAACCTGCACTAGTCTTTTCAGCAGTTGAAACCAAACTTTCCTCTGCTTTATGATCAGTAACTCCAAAGTTGTCACCGTCACCATTAAGGGTGCAAGTATTTACATACTTTTGATGAAGATAACAATATTTAGAACTATAATCATCCACTAAAAATTGGACTTTTTCCATAAAGGGAGGTACCTCTGCTTTTGAAGAAATAGCTTTAGAGCAACCTTCACCATATGGTTCTGCAAAGCGTTCTTCATAATTGTTTTGATACCTATCATCAAATGGAGACCTTTATAGACAATTCTCAACATGGTTTCCTAAAAGCATTCTACTGCTTTTATTTAGAGCAACAACATTCACTTCACTGTTGCTTTGAGGGACAGAGATTGGAAAGCTATCTTTAGAAAGTCCAACACAGACAATACCAGATGACATTGAAGCTGCATCTGTTCTTTCAGTTCTTGATGTTTCAGTGTGCCCACTGCCCAGCTCAGATGAACCCTTGTGTGTGTCAGAGGAGAAATTCTTTAATAGACTTTTAAAACCTTCATGTCTCCTACATTTCATAGTAGGATCAACTAAACTAGCATTCTTTCCATGGAAATCTTCCCCAACGGTATTTACATGTGAATTTAATTTTATATCTGTTCCACTTATTGCATTAGGTTTGGCATCAATATGATTTTTAGATATAAACGTTGATGACTGCCCCACCCTTATCGACCAACAGCTTGCCATGATCAAAACTCAACCCTGATGCCGCAGCTTCCACCACCAAGGTAGGGAGATTTAATGTTGGAGACACTGAAAGTGACTGAGATGAATTTGTTTTAGGATTAGAGGATCCCTGAATAGCTGGGATCCTCATACTAAATGATTTTTCCTATGCAGTATGGGAGCCCCTGCAACAACCATTAATGTCTAAATATTGAGTAAGATATGTAATATTCCACCACAAACTCCTAAATTATATGTAAGCTTATGTTCACTAAACTTAATGTGTAATGTTACTCTGCACCTATCCAGGGGGGTGCTAGAAAACTAAACAAATATTCCATGACAAGAAATAGATTTTATAGCAAGATGCACTAGCTTACAATACAACTGATCTTCCAGCAACTCCACTGGCAAGGGAAGTGTCAGCATTACCTCCTGTGTTCTAGTTTCACATGGAAATATGAACAGGTATATATTATTAGGAAGTGAAAATGAAGCCATGTATAAAGAATCTAGAAGACAATCACTGAAGTAAAACATAAGCTGTCTAAAGAAAATACACATTAGCTTCTATACTAATGATTATTTAGGACTGAATCAGAAGCTATTAAATAATCTAATATGGAAGCATAGAAAAGGATGTCTCCACAGATATCAATAACAAATGCTAAAGATAATTGGACTGAAGTACAATATACTAAAATCCTAAAGTCACTTATAGGAGCCAGTGATTTGCTCAATTTACTTGAAGAAGCTGATCCAAGCAAGGAAACCTCTGCCACGGGTGGAGGTAAACAAAGTCCCCAGTATTGCTGTGAAGGACTTGTAACATCATAGAACTTCTAAGTTTTGCTGCTAGAAAAATAAGACATAGAAAATAAAAAATCATAAAAGCTAAATGTGAAATATTTTTTAAAACAATTTTGGAAACTTGTTTGGAGCAAACAAGATGAAGCCAATCTAACCATTGAAGGAAACTTGTTTGGACCAGACATTGGTGAGTTGACAAGCAGCTCAGATGATCGAGCAGAGGTTAATATGTGGAGTGTGTCAAAGGGCTCAAAGAGAGAGTCTTTACATTCAAAATGACCAGACATTTTGGGAGATAAGTTTGAGAATACAAGTGAGAACAAACCTGAGTTTGAGAATACACGCAAGAATAATCAACAAGTTTCTGAATAGTGAGTGATGGATTTGAGAGAAAACACTAAAGAGCTGCCAATTTTGTCAAATTTCTATGAGCAACATGGTTCATTGTTTGCGGTCAATTCCTCGTCAGTCATGTATTGCAGGGATGCAGAAAACAAGTATGTTGAGTATGTTCCCATGATTGGGGCTTGTTCCTATCCTTATAACCTAGCACCAAATAAAGATTCAATACCACAAGTAAATGCTGGAAACAAGAATAGCAGAAATGAAGGTTTGGGTTTTCAAACTGAAGGAGCAGAAAAGTTTGAGGATGAAATGTTGTTGAACTCTCTGTGGGTAGAGCAGAGGAGACAGAAAGGATGAGCACTAGCAAATTTTTGGAGTCCCGGGATAGAAGAGAAGGGAAAAGAGGCAAGCATCAAAGCACAGTGATAATGCCCCCTGAAAGGAGAGATTTTGATCCTTTTGTTCAATCTTAGCATGAAGCAAGCATTGCTTTTGGTCAAGTAGACACTCAAATGTCAGATTCTGTATGGGACGAAGGTGATGGTGGTAGCCAGGAGAAGCAGCTAGACAGTGTTTCACAGGAAGATATTCTTTGTCCAGAAATGCAAGGACTGACAGAGTTATGCTTGTTTAAAAGAGATGAGAACAATGTGCAAGAGGCTTCCCATTATGGTTTTATGACGTTGAATATAAAAATAACAGAAGATTGTACATCAAATGAGAAGGAAGAAAAAATGTTTATTAGCAGCAAGAATTGGATGGAGGCAGGGAATAAACGAGGAGGAGATTTGTGTCCATTCACGAGGATTGAAAATAGGTTGGACAATGCCACCTTGGATGTATCTTCTCATCAAGAGAGAAAAGATTTTAAACACACTCAGATTCAAGGGATGTCAGATTTTTTATTACATGAAAATAAGTAAGAAAATGTGGAGGAACAATTCATTGAGGCTTATGAGGATTTTGTTGTTGTGGAGGAATTAAGTGGAGTCTTAGGAAAAGGTGCCTAGGAGGCTATTGTAGGAGCGGCAATGAGAGGAACCCCAGAATCTTTGTTAGATGAGAGTAATCAGACACATTCAGTTGTTTCACCTGAGCATAATATTCTGGCAGACATCGAGGAAATGCCAGATTTGATATTTGATGTAAGCAAGGAATATCATACAACAATGCATGCCAAAGTGCCTTCTCGGTAGGATCATTTAGCAGGAAAAATGCAAGGAGTGCTAGACCAATTAGTAGATGGGGAGAAACAGTGCACCTTTGCAGGCTGCCTTAATAATCTGGATGCAAGTGATAACACAGAAGATAAAATGTGTGAGTTTTCAAGAAACAGGGATAGGTCAGTTAAGGGGGCAAGAGAGAATAACACTGTGAATGGATCTTCTCATGAAGTCATAGATGTTTTGGGACATACAAAAATCCATTGGATGTCAGGTTCTACTGTGAAGCATGTTAAAGAGGATTCCCTTCAGAGTGTTCAAAAGGTAGAAATGAGAGGAGGTTTAGATAACCTACTATATGAAAGAAGTGAGTATGCTGGAGTAACTGCACATGAAGATATTGCATTTGTAAATATTCACAGGATGTTGGAGTTGATGATTGATGTACATGATGTAGAGATGCATGTGACACAGGTTGACTGCAAGAATCTAGTAACTAAGGCAGTTTGTTTAGTGTCGGATTTTATATTGGATGAGAAAAAAGAAGTGAAAGGCATTCATGATTTGTGTGAGGTAGGGGATGAAGAGAAGGAGAAGATTACTAAGTATCTAATAACTGGGGATTTTCTGAATGTGGAAGCATGAATTTGTAATATGGGTAGATACTCTCAAGAAAATGATGTTGTTTTTGGATGTTGAGAAATTCAGGGGACATTAAAGTCGTTACTTGGTGGGACTGACATGGATAATGTGGGGAAGCATAGCATAGAGGCAGTACAGGAAATTGCTGCTTTGGTGGAAAGGCAAGGAGTTTTGGATTTCTCACCCTGTAAAAGCATTGTGAAAAATGCCATGTTAGTGGAAAAATGAATAGTTTTGGATTAGTCACTAGATGAAACCGCTGAGAGAAATATAAGAATGCATACTACATATGATCTGTATGAAGCTGCTGCAGCAGTGAATCTACAAAGAATGCCGTTGTATGCATGTCATGAGAAAATTTTGGTGAAGCATTCAAAAGCTTCCGAGGATGAAATGGAAGAAATGCCTGATCATTTCGTAGGGAAATATGAAGCAAGGAAGAATTTCATAGGTGATTATCAGGATGCTGTCATAGAGAGTCAAATACCAGGAATGTTGAGTTCAATTTTGGATGAAGGTAGGCAATTTTTTTCCATAGAAGCATGTTATGGAGTCAACCGAAGCAAACATCACATTGGTTGAAATGCAAGATGTTTCAAAACCCTTTGTTGATCTTAGTGAGAATGCTCAAAATCAGGATTTTGAGGGTTTAGAGGAAAATCATCTGGATGAAGTGTAATTGCCAGGCCATGACAATGAGCAGGAAGTACCCAATTCTCTACGGATTCTAGAAAAGTCTCAAACTGCAGATGTTTACCGAAGGAAAATATCTAACCAAAGTTCAAGATAACAGCCATGACAAAAATAATGTACTATTGAAAGAGTCGGGATCTAAATGTAAAAATGTGAAGGAATTGGAGTTTCCAGTCATAGATGTGGAAATGGAGAACAATAATGAGTATGTTAAGACACAACAGAATTTGAGGCCAAAATCTGACGGCTACCATGCCTGAAATTCGACACTAACCTGTCGGGTATTCAACACCCTCTGTTTTTTTTGTCGTCGGTGGCATAACGTCCGATAGTCGACAGCCAAGCTGAGGCCATCGGATTTTCTACGGCAAGGCCGTCGGATTTCCTACGGCACGACCGTCGGATTTCCTATGGGAAGGCAGTCAGATTTCCTACGGCAAGGCCGTTGAATTTCCTATGGCAAGGCCGTCGAATTTCCTACGACAATCTACCGTTGGAGTCACAGCAATTTCATCGGATTGACATGAAATCTGACAATCGGAATTGAACGTCGGATAATCGACGGGATACTGTATATTAATAATAAAAAATTGTATTCAGTGGCAGGTTTATTTTGAGATATGCTATAGATATCATTGTATTTTGATATATTTTGGTGGATGTGTTTAGGTTTAATACATCATCAAGACCAAAGATATGTAGGTCTCTTCATTTGAAAGAGGATTCAACATAGAAGGAATCTATTTAACAAAGGTGCTAATAATATAAATCAGAATCTTCTCATCATATCTTTATTGCAACCTACAACTGATCCAGGAGGAAAAGATTGCAAGAGCTTTATCACATGAGATCAGTTAAGCAGAGAATTTAATAGGGGCAAGCAATCAACTTTAGATAAAATTTTGAATATGACTAGTATACACAAACATGGGGATTAATCAATTTTTTTTATCAATAGCCTTTGCAAAATGTGATATACATGGGTTAGAGTATCATTCCTTTGCAATGGGGCAGCTTTTCAAAAGTGGATTTGGTAGATTTGGTCATGGACAGGTAGTTATCACACACACTGTTTATTTTTGGAATTGTATCTATTTTGTCTTGCTAATTAACCTGTAAATATAGAAAAAGATTGTAAAGGAATATGTTTATATTTTTAGGCGAAGACAAGATTGGCTGATGAAAGTTTACTTTTTGTCTCTTTGGTTGGTGGATGCTTTGGAGGTGACTTTACCTAACATTCTTGTTCCAAAAATTAACCCAATTCTTAACATGTATTGATATCTTGTTTCAATTCTTGAACTATAAATCTTTTGGCAAAAAGGACAAGCAAGCTTGTGCAAAAGCTATAATGCCATTAATGGGATTCAAGTTAGGAGCCATTATTTAAGAAAGCTCTGTTTAGCAAGGCCCTAGCCTTCTGTGTCATTGACCTTTGAGAAAACTAACATAATGCCGAGTAAACCTTTATTTGATTGGTTGCGTCATGTTAGGGATTCAAGACAGGGTTCAGATTGTTCTCATGTCACTCTACACAACTAATGGTGCAGATTCACAAAACAAGAAGGCTCATAGATAACATTTTCAACACCACTGGACAGAAACACAGGTGTCCCATCTCCCCTCTTTGATTTAGCTTATACCCAATTCGGCAAGAGGATTATGGTCAAGCCAATATAGGACCAAATTATGCTTGTTTCCTTCTTAATATAATTATTCACAAATTCCAATATGCTGATGATTTGGGGCTTCTACATCATACAGTTGAGGGCTTGTAGTTGCAGAAGCAACTAGGATTCCTTCATTACTTTTGTACTAATAAAAAACTGACAAACAACATTGAGAAAACAAAGGTTACAACTTTCAATCTTCCAAAACAAGAGGCTTTGCATATCTAACCTTATAAGTTCTAGGATTCATAAGCAGTACAGTGACCTTGCCACTCACAAATGGCAGCACTTTTCCCTCCATTTCAAGATACTGATCCTGAGATCCATTTATTTGATGCCTACTCACACCCTAATATTTTAATAGTTGTAAGGTTAGGTCTGTAATTGAGTTTTTCAGAATCGGTTATGTAAATAAATTACTGGTACTCATGTTTTACAAGACTATTGTAAAGCAAACAAACAATTCACTCTCATCATTGTATTGACCAAGTTCTGAGTCCCTCCATTGATTGTGAACACATTTGTTGATATTTTCCACCTTTGTAAGCCTCAATAGAGGCACCCTTGTAAACCTCAATAGAGGCATGGTTAAAACTTGATACAAAATCAAGGAGGGATTTGTAGGATGGAAGAATGCATTAACAACTTCTTCCTGCATACTTCATGTCACACCCAACAATATAGAATTTAGTCTGCTAAAGAATATTGTCTCAATAGGATCTTGAGAGTTGGATGACTTTTGATCTCTTAATTTGAGACTTAGTGTTAAGAATTTTAGACTGATTTTGGTATATTGTAATTTAATTTCTAGATTACTACTTGATTAATTTTTAAATTGTTATCTATATTAACATGTAAGAGTGCATGGCACCCTTGTCCCCCTACGTCTTCACAACCAGTTCGAATCATTGTGTCTCTCTTTGTCCCATTGGTTGCTTTTTCCCACTAGTCTATCTCACTCTTTCTTTCACACACACATCTAGTGTGATGAATGTAATATGAAATTTGTATGGAACAATTCAGTTCTTGAATATAAAATTCTTTGCAAAGTCCATATAATATACAATTCAAGTCTTGCTAGCTCCATATAATATACAATCATGGACTGTGTATCCTTTGAAATCTGCATTCATTAAATTGCACTTGGGAAAAAAATAAGATTCAAAATTTCTTATATAAGCTTTACATTTAAATATTCCCCTCATGATAGTAAACCTTTTGGACACGGAACTATACCTTTCTCATTGTAAGGAAAATTTGTGAGATGTGAAGTCTTATTGTTGCCTTGATTTGGTGGAAGAGCATGCCCAGAAACCAGGGAATTGTCTTCACGGTAAACAAACAAGATAGTAACATAATTAGAAATGTTTCTAGATTGACAACATTTCAATATAACGTGCATTTGACTTCGATTATGTACCCAATATTTACTCACCTGAGACGCCTGATGTACCCAAATTAATCTGTTGCAGTGTTGCACAATGTTGTTCTTTTGTAGGTGAATAATGGAAATTCTTTCAATATGATGTGCATTTTGACTTTGATTATGTACCAAATATTTTCTCACCTGAGAGGGTTAATGTACCCAAACTACTCTGCTGCAGTGTTGCACACAGTGGTTCTTTTGTAGGTGAATAGTGGCAATTCTGGTCAGAAACTGAGGCCAACTTCCCCTGAAATATTGATGTGGTAGTACCAGAATCCGTGTTTATAATTTTTTCTGCTAAATTCAAATTATGTAGCACCGTCAATGCATGTGTTGCATTTAAAAAATGAAACTTCTCGTTTGGTGGAGGACAGGAGGAAGTATCAACAGGAGGACTATAAATTGAGCTTAACATTCAGGAAAAAAGCTATATAGTCTAAGGCCATTTCATAATATAGTCTAATTTAAGGCTTTGAAGCTTTAGCATTCAGATAGAAAAAAACTTTAAAAATTGGCATTAAGAAAAAAACTTAAAAAATTAGCATACAAAAACCATAAAATCTAAACCAGTTTCATGACATGGAATGAATTAAAAACTTAAAAAATAGCATTCACAAAAAGAAACCATACCATCTAAGCCGATTTTATTATATCCTTAAGGCTTAGCATTCAGAAAAGAAAAACTAAACTATGCAGTCTAAGCCGAGCATATTTTATAGGGCTTGTTCAATTACATCGAGAGGCTGTGCAAAATTTCAAACTTAAATGAAAAGCCCTAAAACCTGCTGCTGAGAAGGCAGTCTGTTGTTGTGCATTTTCATTGGCCAACACACAATGTCGGGTATCTGCATCCAAAACCATCCACGTTTGGGTATCCAAATTCACAGATAGCATCTTGGATCCAGACATTCTTGGAATAATTGTGACGCTGTCTTTTCCGTCGTAGGCTGCTGCTACCCCATCTGATGCAAACTGTAACTCGTGTGTAGTTGAAAGCTGCCATTGCCCCACGGTGGGATTAGCCAGCCATAAGGCCATTAAAGCGCAGGACTCCTCTATAAAAATATTATATTGACGGCCTACCAAGACGCTTAACAGAAATGTTCGGCCCTTGTAAACTAACAGCTTAATGTACTGGATCCGGTCCACTATAATGCCTAATCCCCACTGGGGCTCTCGCAAAACACATCGGATTTCGTTGAAAGCCCCGGTTTCTGTGTCATAATTAACCAGCACAGACCGTTGAATTGAACTGTAAACGATGGTGTTGCCATCTACAGTGGTGTGGAACGGCCGCCTGAATAATCTGTGGCTGATATTTGGACACAGCCTTACAGTCCATTCGTCTGTAGCAGAGCTGTAAACAAGAGCATGGACTTGAGCTGTTATCAGTTCTCCCCACACCATCAGTTTAAATGTTTTACCACCGTCGTCTACAACTAGGTTGATGGAAATGGAAATGGACGGCTGCACAGTCCCAGTCCCAGGTGTGGAGTTGGTCGGCCATAGTTTTTTCTTCAAACATGACTCCAGGCTAAGGCGCGGGGTGACCTGCGTATCGGGCAGCTGTCGGAAGCGTCTTGTTAAGGCATTACCAGCCAACATTTCTCCGCCATTGCCTACAAAAAGCAAAATACCGTCGGCAGCTCCCTGAAGAAGCCAAGATTTAGTCTGATCGTCCTCATACCTAGACAGTAAAAAGTACCACTTGTTAGAGTTGTTGTTGAAGAACCAAAAGCCAGGGTGATCATCTCTGCTGAGAGCAATCCACGATTCCTTATTTCTCTCGTCGTACAGTCGCTTAAAAATGTTGCAGGACGAAATCATGCGGTGCCAACTGACACAGGTTCGCCGAGCTTTCAAGAGCTCAGTGATAGATAGGCGAGACAGAACGTCATGGAGAAGTTCTTCGGAAAGGCGATCCAACAGGCATTCCGTTGATTCATTACCGCGCAGTTTCTTGACAGCCTTATCAATTTGTGTCTCATCGAGTTGGGATGGGACTACCTCCGTTCTCTCGCTGCAGCTACCATGCTGAACCTCTCTGTCAAAAACATGACAGTAATTAGTTCCCATGCTCTTGTGCTTAGTTTCCAGGCTCTTGTCCTTGGGCTGCCGCTGGACTTTATTAATCCTCATCCTGCATGTCTTTTTCATCCTTTTTTCATCCTTCAGATTCACAAGGGATTGCACTGGTAGCTCTTACTACCAAGAGAAACAATACCATAAATCTTTTTTCGCCAAAGCTTCAGAATCCCTTAAAGAAACTTGCCATAAAATGAATCACCTAAACATCAATTTATACATACATCGTAGACAAAGCGTCAAGACCAAGTTATCTCTATAATAAGTTAGGTGCATGATAAAATAAATTTTGCCATAACTAAATGTTTTTTAATTAACTATTTAAATGAGGTTTTTGTAACGAACCAAATTTGTAATTTGAGGTTTTTGTAACGAACCAAATTTGTAATTATTAGCATAGTAACAAGTAAGTGGTATGTGAATATTGATAAGCACCATCAAGGTTGGAATTTCAAATTTCAAATGGCAGATACATGAATTGCAGATTACAATGAAAGCTTAAAACGCACAAGTCAATCTTAAAAAGCACAAATTTTAAAAGGCGCAAGTAAGTGGTTGATAGGCACAACCAAGGTTGGAATTTCAAATTTCAAATTATCGACACATGTCAAAATTGTGTGTTACAATCAAATCTCAAAAGGCTTTTTGCATTCTAAGCCAAATTTTAAAGGCATGCCACTTTAATTAACGATTTAAATGGAGTTTTTGTAACTTGAACCAAATCTGTTTATTAGCACAGCAACAAGTAGCATGTGAACGTCGATAGGCACAACCAAGGTTGGAATTTCAAATTTCAAATAGCCGACACATGTCAAAATTGTCGGTTACAATCAAAACCTAAAACGCGTTTTGCATTAAATTTTAAGGGCATGAGTGGAATGTTAGCTGTGTTTGACTGTAAATTGGCCTAGAGGCCATAATTGCGTACAACTAGCCACTTAGTTTATTTAAACATGATTAAATCCTTTTAGTTAAAAAGATAAATCCTTCTTTGATGAAAGATAAGACCAAAATTCCCAAACTAAAACACTAAATATGACCCTAACATTTATTTATAAATGTTTTTTATCCATTTTTTCTTAATTGGCCATGTAAATGGTGACTCAGTAAATTGTACATAGTAATGAAATTATATATATATATATATATAATCTTAAAATGATTATGTTGAGGTTTTATGAATAAGGTTTATGTGTGAATGTTTTTATAGTTTGATTAGATCAATAATTGTGTAATCATAAAATATCGATATTATTTTTATTTGAAATATTCAATTAATTATATGTATATGAACATGATTAAATCTCCAAAGGATAGGATCAAAATTAAACTAAAAGACAAAATTGAATATAATAATGGTTGTATAATAAGTAACTAATTTCATCAACTAGTCATTAGGTGGATTTTTTTGACAAGATTTTGAAAAAATCCGGTCATAATTTTGATTTTGCAAAATAAAAAATGGTGCTAAAAAATGGCCATATGATCCAAATGGTCTAATTTTAAGACAACTTCTTATCTTTCATTTGTTTTATTTTTAATCAAATTTTAATTATAAAAAGGAAAAAAAATAAAATTAATAATATATATATATATATATATATAAGTTTGCAACTCCCTCCTACTCTAATTTAGGTGGCCAAGAACTCATCCAGGAATAAGTTCTTGGTTTCTTCCAATGTAGGAGCTAACATGTTTAGAACCTAAATTTCAAGAAGTCTCACATACCATTATAAGTCCCTACCATGTAGAGTTTTCTCGAATTCTACCAATTTGGATGTTGCTAGAGTTTCCCTCGCATTCGATATGTGTTGCAATGTATCATCTTCTATGTTCCCACAAAACTTTGGGAACCTCAACAAAGGTCTTCCTGGAATTATTTCACTAGTTGTTGTACTTGGTGATGTAGCTAGTGTTGCTAGCAATATAAACCCTTGGGGTCTTATTTGTACTACAAGACTTCTACTAGTTTGCTAAGAACAACTACTGATTCTCCTATTAATGAGATGATTTGAGAATATTACTATTACTATTTAGATGACTATACCACGAAAATTGGAAAATAAGATCGTAAGAGTTTGTTAGCAAAATTTGTAGGTGCATCTGGGGTGAGTCATGGGCATTCTTGCTCTGTTGCTTCCAATTCCTTATTTAATGATGGGTTTACTTTCTAGAGTACTTCCATTTTCTACATATCCTAAGAGTTCTTGATGATCCTCTTTTTCACTTAGGAGCAGTTTTGGCATTAGTTGAAACACTTTGTTACACGAAATCTGTTTTTCATGATCTTTCCTTCCACTAGCTCCTTCCCTCCAACTTCGTGTTTATGGGATGTCTAGCATGCCCATCCCTTGATCTCTTATTTTGGCGATAGTTCCACTCTTTGCTTGATCTAATGTATCTCCTCTTGACTTTCTTCAATGTCCTCCCCATTCTTTATATTTTCTTCTAGTTGTGTGCTTCTTCTTTATGCTTTTCTTAACTGGTATTTCAACTTTTTTTCTTTTATTGCTATTGTTATTTTTGCTAATCTTGATTTAGAAACTATTCAATCGTAGTATCTATTTTAGCATCCAAATCTGCAAAAGGATTTGACTAATAGAAGTAAATTTATTAAACAATAGAGGTATTATATACGTCAAGTGTCATGATTTATATGGCTTGTATATTGGACAATGCATATGAAATATCACTTATAATGTAGAGTGTTTCTATCCACGCAATTTATGTTGTTTCCTCTTAAGAATACATATATGCATGAATCTTAGCTAGTTAAGATATACCCGTGGCATGAAGGTGTGTAGAACTTGGCACATGTTGTTATTTCCTCTAGATACATTATTGGGCGTTGTGACTATGAATGGAAAACCTATTAATACATAAATGAAAGTATGTAATCCAACGATATTATTGAAATACTCAATCATGAATGATATAAGTTCATTCCATAGAAAAGTTTATTTGTTGTTTTAATGTTGTTTTTCTCTCAGCCCTAGCTCTTTGCACCTTCAACTATTTCTTCAAATTCTTAATCTTTATGTCGATGTTCATGAGATGAAAATCCACTAAAAGCATATTTATGCTCCTTGCTTGCATTCTCTATGCATTATTTTTTCATATATATCGTCATGCTGGAGCGATGATGCAAGTTCTTGTTTTTACTTAATGATATGCAATGACTACAATCCATTTATTTTCAAAAAATAATTGTTCTAATTTCACTTTCATGAGACCATAAAAAATATAACAATATTTGAATTCCATGCTAATCCCATCGCATTATGTGAATTAGATATATGATTGACCTCTTTAGTTGAAAGACTATGTTTCCCCATTTTTGGTAGAAGTATGGAGCTCATTCATCTTGACTTAATAATGAAATTATGAATGTTATTTATAGGAACTTCAACAAGGATACATGGAACTTCCTATCCATACTTTCATAGTATAAGGGAATATATGTCAAAACCCTGAAGTCTAGGAACTTGTCTACTTTTTTTGCAGGTTGATGATTGGGGAAAGTCCCCAGCTGTTGATCAGACGACTGGAGCCTCGGGGCAACCTATAAACCTAAATGTAATTCCACATTCTAAATAATTCAAAATTGTACACATATAAAACATGTAGCATAATGTTGATTTTTGTTATGTATTTTTAGTTTTTACATATTGCATTCATTATGATAATGTTCTGTAATTTTTTTGCAGGTGGATGATCGAGGAAAGTCCCCAGTTGTTGATCAAGTCACACCCTCCTCTAGACATCAAGTAAACCTAGATGTAATTCTAAGAATCTATCATGATAGACAATTTTTGTTAATATAATTTTTTGCACAAACTATTGCTACAAAGACTAAGCAATGCTTTATATATTTATGTTGTAGACAGGGGATTCGGTATATGAAACACCAACTCAGCAGTCTTTACAGTTTGATGTCTACCGGTTGATGAAATATAATGAAATTAGTAGGTTTGTAGATCCGTTGAAGGTGCTACAGAAGACCATGGAAAAACAAAATGAGGAATTGGTTTGTCTGTGATTGACAGTTCCACAAATAGAAGAGATCAAATCAAATATTCAATTGTTGATCTAGAGATATCGACAATTGAAAGTAAGTTATGGAATAATAATGCAAATTCATTTAGAACTTTATAATTTTTAATTTTATATGATATTGAACTTATAATACAATGGTTTGCATTTATAGCAAATTATGTAGTTAAACAATGGTGGTGAAGGAATTGTTGGTCCCAGTGACCAAACAACTCCATGTACACCACATACTGCTCCCTTTTTGTCCACTGAACAGTTGGAAACACACTCTGCGACACCCTCGATGCCAGCAGAGGGTGCAACAAATGCTGAACGACCCACAACATATGCTGCAGAAGAAGGGGTGGATGCAGGGTTTGATACTAATGATGATGTTGAAGCAACATTTCCTCGATATTCTCGTGTCACTAGCACTCGTTCAATAGTGACAACATTTTCGGTGAACAATGAACTCGTTCCAATAAAGATAGAGAATATTTCAGGTGATTATAGATTGTTCAATTTAGTTTTTATAATTTGTTTCTAATATACCGATAATATTTTTTAATGTTGACTAATGATGGCATGATTGTTTTGTACGAAATGCTGTATTTTATAAAAATCTAAATGATTTGTCCTTGAAGATATTTGGGCCCACCATCCGCACAAGGTAGGACATACAGGAAAAATATTTAAAGGATGAGATGACTAATCGACTAGTTGGTCTATTCGGAAAACATACCTTCGATACATCGAAGGTCCTACAGAAGGCTGGACAACATCTGAAGATTGTCCGAGACTAGTATAGGGTTCACCTAGAAAAGAACCCTAGGTATGAGCGCCCTCCGATGATTCCATCAAGGGAGTGGAAAGCCCTAGTGGAAGATGGAAAATAGAAGGGTCCAAGAAAAGCACGAAAGATACCACCAGGAATAGGGAGGTATGCAATACATTCCACAATGTAATGGTAAGCCTTATTATTATTAATTTTTATATCGAATTCAGAACATCGACTAACGTAATTCAACACTTGATTAGGTTTTCGGACACATCAAAGGCCGCCAAGGCAAGAATGGAAAAAATTGGTCAACACAAGCTTGGGCCTGGTGGTTATTCAAATTTGGCAGCCTGATTTGTAAGTATCGAAAACTCGATACTGCAACCAAATAATATATAGAAAATTAGTTTCGTTTTATTTTGGAAAAAAACTGTACAATTAATGACATCATGCAAATATGCAGGTCAACCGATTCAAAGAATTTCCCGCTAAGGAAGATATGAAGCTTGGCTTCGATCACGGTTTTGACGCTGTTGTTGAACGCTGAAGAAGCTTGTCTAGGCATACTATACGATCTTCTGCTGATCCATCTGGTGTGCAGGTATATCAAAACTATATAGTTTAATGGTAATTTATTAATTCTCATGCAATTTATACGTTATAAAAAATGAAAATAAATTATTTATTCCTTTTTGAGCAGAAAAATAATGATCTGGTAATGTCGAGGTTGTACACCAACCAGGCAAAAATCATGCTTCGATTCCTGGTGATGAATTTATTAATATGCTACTGTTTTGTATCACTAGTAGAAAATGAGAAATTAATGACTAAAACATGACTAAAATCAGGGTATAAACGACTATTTTTGAGTCGGTGACTAATAGTAGTAGATTTTCGCTATCTTATAGCTAGTCGTATTTCACTAGTCATTAATAGCTTGACTTAGTAGACAATGATTTAGTCATTGATAGACAATGCTTTAGTCATTGATAGTCAATGATTTAGTCATTGTTTTAGTCATTGATATTTAATGATTTAGTCATTGATAGTTAATGATTTAGTCATTGAGTTAGTCATTGATTTAATCGCTGATTTAGTCGCTGATTTAGTCACTAATTGCAACCATTAATGACCAAATATACGACTAAATAAATTACTAGATGTTAACATATTAATGACTAAGATGAAAATGATTAATATACGGGAAATTAGCTACTAATAGTCGTATATATGCAAATTTAGTCATTTTTGTAGTGACAAATTTATGATAGGGCACAGAGGAATCAAACCACCAACCTCCTGCCTATAATTAGGTAGGCACTCTACCATTGAGCTAGCACCCTTTAATAAGTTGTTATTGCTTGACAATGATGATATTCAAACAAATTTATGGTAGATATAATTCTACAAACTACATAATTATTACTATTAGAACTTACTAGTAACTAGTATTTGTAATAAACTAATTCTTGAGAGCTATGTACAATTTTTCCTGTAACTAAAGCTAATAAAAAAACTACAAATACTCTTACCAAAGATATTTAGTGATGAGTACCTCTTCCCATTCTTCATCACTATCATTCTCATAGTCCAAAGAAGAGTCCTTCCTGAAAGGATTTCGAAGCCCAATGCCATCACTGCATAAAAAACAAAGAGTCAGAAACAAAACTTTCCCTCTTGTCTAGTACAATATTAAGAATCCATGAGCTTCAACGTGTTTCAGATGTTCCTCATTATGGGCTATCAAAATTAAAACACAACCTGTTGCTTTCATAATTAATAAACTTGAAATTACGCAAAGTATATTCAGCTTTTCTTTGAGAAGGTTCCATAATAAGTAGGTCTATAGTTGTGATCAAACTGCAAAAGGTTTCTTCTCTTATTGTGAAGCCTATTTTAGCTTTAAATCAAGTGATAAACATTCTAAGAGCCAGGAATATTCAGAAACTTATTGCTAATGGAGACTCGATGATTATCATTTGCAAAATTAGAGACGTGACTCCCTATGCACCGTAATGTCTTGCAAAAATGATCTCTAGACCTAGAATTCAAAGAATTGCAAGTATTTTGACTTGGGGAATTGCAAGTATTGTTAGTATTTAGCATCGAATCATTTACTGTTTCAAAGGTACCATTTTGTATGGAGGAGTTATGCTTTGTGAATCATTATTCCTTGGCTATAAGGGCACCTAATAGTGGATTCAATAATTGAAGAGTCATGCTGCAAATATAAAGATAAATACCCTCCTCCTACAACATTGCATCTTTAGAGAAACATTTAAACGGTTGTATATTTGGATTCTAGGTGATGATACCAGTTATTTGAAAGGCAGTACAACTGGTTAAGCATGAAATAAACTTGAAAAAATTCCAAACTATTAGGTATAACAAAATATATATCAGCTCTGTGTTGAGATGTATAGGATCTGAAACAGCTTCCATGATGATTGGACAACAGTTCACAGAGAGAAAAAACAATTGATAAGAACTGGACTTTCCTTAGAATGTATGGTCACCTAAAATAATACTACACTAAAATTTAGATTCTAGTAAGCTTTTGAGATTTGCTAAACCTATCGAAAAGGTTGGAGAGACTGGTATTCTACAGTGTTCTTATAATGCACGGTTGCATAAAGGGATATTATTATCAATATTTGTGACTTTCAAAATGAAGGAATTTAATTGACCATGAAATGCACATTTATGATGAAGCAAAGGATAGAGAAAATCATGATGATGTTCATATTCCCCATTTGAACTGCCTATAAGAAACTATTTCTTCATAAGGGTAATAAAGGATGTCTCCATCCTACTTGAGTGGAATGTGAAAGTGCCCTGCCCTGATTATTTGATTATGAATTAGTTTTAAGTTCCAATTCCCTTTAGGCCCTATGGCATGTTTACGCCTTCCACTCTGACTCCCTGCGTGGGTTGCGTTGCTTCTTCAATGGAATATAAGAGCCTCACTAAGACCTGGGTCTCGCATTTTGGTGTGGAGTTATATTTACAAGTACAAAGTTCAAGTTTCATGAAGAATTGTTCAAAACCTACCATTAGTACAACATTATAACATGGGGTATGTTTCTGCGGGAGGAGTAACCTACCATTAGTAAGGGGTAATGTGTTGGTGAGTGAGTGTAGCGCTAAGGCCTTATATTTCTTTTCTCTTAGGCACCGATTTTGGAAAGTGATGCTAAGAAGTCCCCAAGATGTCCAAGGGATATCTGAAAATCCTACAGGACATTGGTAATGTCTCGGTGCAACTTAGGGACATCCCCTGTGCAGTGTTAGATCTTAAAAGATAGGCTCATCTGAAAATGGTTATCTCTTGTATTTAGATCTATAAAAATAAGTCTATATCCATAGATAACAAACTTGGAAAATTACAAAGGCTTAAAATGGCTGGATAAAAGGAAACAAAAGCTGTAAATGCCATATTAGCAAGAGGTAAAACACAATTATTAAAATAAAATTACTAATATCCAACAACAAAAGAAGACAAAACTCACCCTTGGCCTCTGAAGGAACCAAAAATGTGCTTCCCTCTGAAGTACTCTGAAATCCTTGCACCTTTGGGCCAGAAGCATTATTAGATAGTCCATTAATATTCAATAGTTCATGTCCATTTGTGCTTTCCAAAACATCTTGTCCATTTTCTCACTCCCTCTGCAATTGCTTAGACGATGCCAAATTGGGAGTAGAATAATGGCTTGATCTTTCTATAGAACCTTCTGACCTTGCAAATAAAAATATTGACTACTTGCTATTCTGAGACTTCCATGAACTTGATATTCCCTTTGACATCTCATTGCATTTATCAGTCTCAACAAGGAGCAAATTTGCTAAATTGTGAGGACTATTTAATACACTATCATCTGAATCAAAATTCAAAGACAATATGTTTGAAATCATACTATTTTCTCCAACATATGAGCCATTCATATAAACTTCTGGAAGGATATTACACACCAGTTTCTCCAAACATTCTAGCTTTCCAGAAATGGCATTAGAATATCTAGCAATTTATACTTTCTCGGGAATTTGAAAACCAGTACTTGTACTTCTATCGGTTGCATCTGACATAGACTCATTTTCAAAATTTTGGATAGAGCTTGTACTAGTATATTTTCCAGCTTTCGAAACTGATATTTCCTCTAACATAGGCTCATTTTCACAATTTTGGATAGAACCTGCACTAGTCTTTTCAGTTGAAACTAATCTTTCCTCTGCTTTATGATCAGTAACTCCAAAGTTGTCAATGTCATCATTAAGGGTGCAAGTATTTACATACTTTTGATGAAGAGAACAATATTTAGAACTATAATCATCCACTGAAAATTGGGCTTTTTCCATAAAGGGAGGCACCTCTGCTTCTGAAGAAATAGCTTTAGAGCAACCTTCACCATATGGTTCTGCAAAGCGTTCTTCATAATTGTTTTGATACCTATCATCAAATGGAGACCTTTATATACAATTCTCAACATGGTTTCCTAAAATCATTCTACTGCTTTTATTTAGAGCAACAACATTCACTTTGCTGTTGCTTTGAGGGACAGATATTGGAAAGCTATCTTTAGAAAGTCCAAGACAGACAATACCAGATGACACTGAAGCTACATCTGTTCTTTCACTTCTCATTGTTTCAATATGCCCACTGCCCAACTCAGATGAACCCTTGTGTGTGTCAGCGGAGAAATTCTTCAATAGACTTTTCAAACCTTCATGACTCCTACATTTCATAGTAGGATCAACTAAACTGGCATTCTTTCCATGGAAATCTTCCCCAGTGGTATTTACATGTGAATTTAATTTTATATTTGTTCCACTCATTGCATTAGGTTTGGCATCAGTATGATTTTTAGATATAAACGTTGATGACTGCCCCACCCTTATTGACCAATAGCTTTCCATGACTAGAACTCAACCCTGATGCCGCAACTTCCACCACTAAGGCAAGGAGATTTAATGTTTGAGACAGTGAAAGTTACTCAGATGAACTTGTTTTCAGATTAGAGGATCCCTGAACAGCTAGGATCCTCATACTAAATGATTTTTCCTGTGCAGCATGGGAGCCCTTGCAACAACCATTAATGTCTAAATATTCAGTAAGATATGTAATATTCCACGAGAAACTCCTAAATCATATGTAAGCTTATGTTCACTAAACTTAATGTGTAATGTTACTCTGCACCTATCTAGGGGGGTGCTGGAAAAATAAACAAATATCCCATGACAAGAAATAGATTTCCCAGCAAGATGCACTAGCTAGCAATACAACTGATCTTCCAGCAGCTCCACTGGCAAGGGAAGTCTCAGCATTACCTCCTGTGTTCTAGTTTCACATGGAAATATGAAGAGGTATATATTATTAGGAAATGAAAATGAATCCATGTATAAAGAATCTAGAAGACAATCACTGAAGTAAAACATTAGTTATCTAAAGAAAATACACATTAGCTTCTATACTAATGATTATTTAGGACTAAATAAGAAGCTATTAAATAATCTAATATGGAAGCATAGAAAAAGATGTATGCACAGATATCAATAACAAATGCTAAAGATAATTGGACGGAAGTACACTATACTAAAATCCTAAAGTCACTTATAGGAGCGAGTGATTTGCTCAATTTACTTGAAGAAGCTGATCCAAGCAAGGAAACCTCTGCCACGAATGGAGGTAAACAAAGTCCCCAGTATTGCTGTGAAGGATTTGTAACATCATAGAACTTTTGAGTTTTGCTGCTAGAAAAATAGGACATAGAAAATAAAAAATCATAAAAGCTAAATGTGAAATATTTTTTAAAACAATTTTGGAAACTTGTTTGGAGCAAACAAGATGAATCCAATCTGACCACCGAAGGAAACTTGTTTGGAGTAGACATTGTTGAGTTGACAAGTAGCTTAGATAATCGAGCATAGGTTAATATGTGGAGTGTGTCAAAGGGCTCAAAGAGAGAGTCTTTACTTTCAAAATTGTGAGACAATTTGGGAGATGAGTTTTAGAATACAAGTGAGAACAAACCTGAGTTTGAGAATATAGGCAAGAAGAATCAGCAAGTTTCTGAATAGTCAATGATGGATTTGAGAGAAAACACTAAAGAACTGCCAATTTTGTCAAATTTCTATGAGCAAGATGGTTCATTGTTTGCAGTCAATTCCTCTTCAGTCATGGATTGCAGGCCTACAGAAAACAAGTATGTTGAGTATGTTCCCATGATTGGGGCCTGTTCCTATCCTTATAACCTAGCACCAAATAAAGATTCAATACCACAAGTAAATGATGGAAACAAGAATAGCGGAAATGAAGGTTTGGGTTTTCAAACTGAAGGAGCAGAGAAGTCTGAGGATGAAATGTTGTTAAACTCTCTATGGGCAAAGCAGAGGAGACAGAAAGGATGAGCACTAGCAAATTTTTCGAGTCCCGGGATAGAAGAGAAGGGAAAAGAGGAAAGCATCAAAGCATGGTGATAATGCCCCCTGAAAGGAGATATTTTAATCCTTTTGTTGAATCTCAGCATGAAGCAAGCATTGCTTTTGGTCAAGTAGACACTCAAATGTCAGATTCTGTAAGGGACGAAGGTGATGGTGGTAGCCAAAAGAAGCAGCTGGACAGGGTTTCATAGGAAGATATTCTTTGTCCAGAAATGCAAGGACTGTTAGAGTTATGCTTGTTTAAAAGAGATGAGAACAATGTGCAAGAGGCTTCTCATTATGGTTTTGTGACGTTGAATATAAAAATAACAGAAGATTGTACATCAAATGAGAAGGATGAAAAAATGTCTATTAGCAGCAAGAACTGGATGGAGGCAGGGAATAAATGAGGAGGAGATTTGTGTCCATTCACGAGGATTGAATATAGGTTGGACAATGCCACCTTGGATGTATCTTCTCATCAAGAGAGAAAATATTTTAAACACACTCAGATTCAAGGGATGCCAGATTTTTTATTACATGAAAATAAGAAAGAAAATGTGGAGGAACACTTTATTGAGCCTTATGAGGATTGTGTTGTTGTGGAGGAATTAGGTGGGAAAAGGTTCCCAGGAGGCTATTGCAGGAGCGGAAATGATAGGAACCGCATAATCTTTTTTTAGATGAGAGTAATCAGACACATTCAATTGTTTCACCTGAGCATAATATTCTGGTAGACATTGAGGAAATGCCAGATTTGATATTTGATGTAAGCAAGGAATATTAGACAACAATGCATGCCAAAGTGCCTTCTCAGCAGGATCATTTAGCAGGAAAAATGCAAGGAGTGCTAGACCAATTAGTATATGGGGAGAAACAGTGCACCTTTGCAGGCTACCTTAATAATCTGGATGCAAGTGATAACACAGAAGATAAAATGTGTGAGTTTTCAAGAAACATGGATAGGTTAGTTGAGGGGGAAAGAGAGAATAGCATTGTGAATGGATCTTCTCATGAAGTGATATATGTTTTGGGACATATAGAAAGCCATTGGGTGTCAGGTTCTGCTGTGAAGCATGTTAAAGAGGAGTCCCTTGAGAGTGTTCAAAAGGTAGAAATGACAGGAGATTTAGATAACCTACTAGATGAAAGAAGTGAGTGTGTTGGATTAACTGCACAAAAAGATATTGCATTTGTAAATATTCACAGGATGTTGGAGTTGGTGATTGATGTAAATTATGTAGAGATGCATATGAAACAGTTGACTGCAAGAATCCAGTAACTGAAGCAGTTTGTTCAGTGTCGTATTTTATGTTGGATGAGAAAAAAGAAGTGAAAGGCAGTCATGATTTGTGTGAGGAAGGGGATGAAGAGAAGGAGAATATTACTAAGTATCTAATAACTGGGGATTTTCTGAATGTGGAAGCATGAATTTGTAATATGGGTAGATACTCTCAAGAAAATGATGTTGTTTTTGGATGTTCAGAAATTCAGGGTACATTAAAGTCGTTACTTGCTGGGACTGACATGGATAATGTGGGGAAGCATAGCACAAAGGCATTACAGGAAATTGCTGCTTTGGTGGAAAAGCAAGGAGTTTTGTATTTCTCACCCTGTAAAAGCATTGTGAAAAATGCCATGTCAGTGGAAAAACAAATAGTTTTGGATTTGTCACTAGATGAAACCGCTGAGAGAGATATAAGAAGGCATACTACATATGCTATGTATGAAGTTGTCGCAACAATGAATCTACAAAGAATGCCGTTGTATGCATGTCATGAGAAAATTGTAGTGAAACATTCAAAATATTCCGAGGATGAAATGGAAGAAATGCCTGATCATTTTATAGGGAAATACTAAGCAGGGAAGAATTTCATAGGTGCTTATCAGGATGCTGTCTTAGAGAGTCAAATACCAGGAATGTTGAGTTCAATTTTGGATGAAGGTAGGAAATATATTCCACAGAAGCATGCTATGGAGTCAACCGAAGCAAACATCACATTGGTTGACATGCAAGAGGTTTCAAAACCCTTTCTTGATCTTAGTGAGAATCCTCAAAATCATGATTTTGAGGGTTTAGAGAAAAATCATCTGGATGAAGTGCAATTGCCAGGCCATGACAATGAGCAGATAGTACCCAATTCTCTATGGATTCTAGAAAAGTCTCAAATTTGCAGATGTGCTTACTGAAGGAAAATCTCTAACCAAAGTTCAAGATAACAGCCATGACGAAAATAATGTGCTATTGAAAGAGTCGGGATCTAAATATAAAAATGTGAAGGAATTAGAGTTTCCAGTCATAGATGTGGAAATAGAGAACAATAATGAGTATGTTAAGAAAGAACAGAGTTTGAGGCCAAAATCCGATGGCTACCATGTTTGAAATTTGACACTAACCTGTCGGGTATTCAACACCCTCAGTTTTTTTGTCATCGGTGGCATAATGTCGGATAGTCGACAGCCAAGCTGAGGCCGTCGAATTTCCTACGGCAAGGCCGTCGGATTTCCTCCGGCACGACGGTTGGATTTCCTACGGCAAGGCAGTAAGATTTTCTACGGCAAGGCCGTCGAATTTCCTATGACAATCTACCGTTGGAGTCACAGCAATTTCATCGGATTGACATGAAATCTAACAATAGCTTCTAGGAATTGAACATTGGATAACCGACGGGATACTGTATATTAATAATAAAAAAATTGTATTCAGTGGCAAGTTTACTTTGAGATATGCTATAGATATCATTGTCTTTTGATATATTTTGGTGGATGTGTTTAAGTTTTAATACATCATCAAGACCAAAGATATGTAGGTCTCTTCATTTAAAAGAGGATTCAACACAGAAATAATCTATTTAACAAAAGTGCTAATAATATAAATCAGAATCTTCTCATCATATCTTTATTCCAACCTACAACTGATCCAAGAGGAAAAGATTGCAAGAGCTTTATCACATGAGATCAGTTAGGCAGAGAATTTAATAGGGGCAAGCAATCAACTTTAGATAAAATTTTGAATATGACTTATGCACAAACATGGGTATTAATCAATTTTTTTATCAATAGCCTTTGCAAAATGTGATATACCTGGGTTAGAGTATCATTCCTCAATGGGGCAGCTTTTCAAAAGTGGATTTGGTAGATTTGGTCTTGGACAGGTAGTTATCACACACATTGTTTATTTTTGGAATTGTATCTATTTTGTCTTGCTGATTAACCTGTAAATATGGAAAAAGATTGTAAAGGAATATGTTTATCTTTTTAGGCAAAGACAAGATTGGCTGATGAAAGTTTACTTTTTGTCTCTTTGGTTGGTGGATGATTTGGAGGTGACTTTACCTAACATTCTTGTTCCAAAAATTAACCCAATTCTTAACATGTATTGATATCTTGTTTCAATTCTTGAACTATAAATCTTTTGGCAAAAAGGACAAGCAAGCTTTTGCAAAAGCTATCATGCCATTAATGGGATTCAAGTTAGGAGCCATTATTTAAGAAAGCTCTGTTCACTAAGGCCCTAGCCTTATGTTTCATTGACCTTTTAGAAAACTAACATAATGCCAAGTAAACCTTTATTTGATTGGTTGCATCATGTTAGGGATTCAAGACAGGGTTCAGATTATTCTCATGTCACTCTACACAACTAATGGTGCAGATTCACAAAACAAGAAGGCTCATAGATAACATTTTCAACACCACTGGATAGAAACATAGGTGTCCCATCTCCCCTCTTTGATTTAGCTTAGACCCAATTCGGCAAGAGGATTATGGTCAAGCCAATATAGGATCAAATTATGGCTATTTCCTTCTTAATATAATTATTCACAACTTTGAATATGCTGATGATTTGGGGCTTCTACATCATATAGTTGAGGGCTTGTAGTTGCAGAAGCAACTAGGATTCCTTCATTACTTTTGTACTAATAAAAAATCGACAACCAACATTGAGAAAACAAAGGTTACAACTTTTAATCTTCCAAAACAAGAGGCTTTGCATATCTAACCTTATAAGTTCTAGGATTCATAAGCAGTACAGTGCCCTTGCCACTCACAAATGGTAGCGCTTTTCCCTCCATTTCAAGATACTGATCCTTAGATCCATTTATTTGATGCCTACTCACACGTAAATATTTTTATAGTTGTAAGGTTAGGTCTGTAATTGAGTTTTTCAGAATCGCTTATGTAATAAATTACTGGTACTCATGTTTTACAAGATTATTGTAAAGCAAACAAACAATTCTCTCTCATCATTGTATTGACCCAGTTACGAGTCTCTGCATTGATTATGAACACATTTGTTGATATTTTCCAGCTTTGTAAGCCTCAATAGAGGCACCCTAGTAAACCTCAATAGAGGCATGGTTAAAACTCGATACAAAATCAGGGAGGGATTTTTAGGATGGAACAATGCATTAACAACTTCTTCCTTCATACTTCATCTCACACCCAACAATATAGAATTTAGTATGCTAAAGAATATTGTTTCAATAGGATCTTGAGAGTTGGATGACTTTTGATCTCTTAATTTGCGACTTAGTGTCAATAATTTTAGACTGATTTTGGTAAATTGTAATTTAATTTCTAGATTACTACTTGATTAATTTTTAAATTGTTATCTATATTAACATGTAAGAGTGCATGGCACCCTTGTCCCCCTACACCTTCACAACCATTTCGAATCATTGTGTCTCTCTTTGTCCCATTGGTTGCTTTTTCCCACTAGTCTATCTCACTCTTTCTTTCACACACACACACACACATCTAGTGTGATGAATGTAATATGAACTTTGTATGAAACAATTCAATTCTTGAATATAAAATTCTTTGCAAAGTCCATATAATATACAATTCAATTCTTGCTAGCTCCATATAATATACAATCATGGACTGTGTATCCTTTGAAATCTACATTCATTAAATTGCATTTGGGAAAAAAATAAGATTCAAAACTTCTTATATAAGCTTTAAATTTAAATATTCCCCTCATGATAGTAAACCATTTGGACACGGAACTATACCTTTCTCATTGTAAGGAAAATTTGTGAGATGTGAAGTCTTATTGTTGCCTTGATTTGGTGGAAGAGCATGCCCATAAACCAGGAAATTGTCTTCACATAAACAAACAAGATAGTAACATAATTAGGAATGTTTCTAGATTGACAACATTTAAATATGATGTGCATTTGACTTCGATTATGTACCCAATATTTACTCACCTGAGATGCCTGACGTACCCAAATTAATCTGTTGCAGTGTTGCACACTGTTGTTCTTTGGTAGGTGAATAATGGAAATTCTTTCAATATAATGTGCATTTGACTTCGATTATGAACCAAATATTTTCTCACCTGAGACGGCTAATGTACCCAAACTACTCTGCTGCAGTGTTGCACACTGTGGTTCTTTTGTAGGTGAATAATGGCAATTCTGGTCAGAAACTAAGGCCAACTTCCCCTGAAATATTGATGTGGTAGTACCAGAATCCACGTTTATATTTTTTTTCTGTTAAATTCAAATTAGGTAGCACCGTCAATGCATGTGTTGCATTTAAAAAATGAATCTTCTCATTTGGTGGAGGATAGGAGGAAGTATCAACAGGAGGCCTATAAATTGAAAGTGAAAGCGGGAAGTATCAGCCAAAAATCCATCAGTATCAGCTCACTTTATTTTTTTCCCAGAAGAATAAAACCCATTCTATATAATCGAGTTGGAGATGAGCCCTCTCTATTTATTTCTTCATCAAAATTGGGAAGGGAAAGGTTTGGATCATTTTTTAAAATACATTCCACCTTAAGCACTGAACTTTGTGGAGTTTTTAAGCTAAGTTTCAACCACTAGTTTTGATATTCTTCATTTTCAGTTTGTCCATAAACAAATTTGACATTTTGCTAGTAAAACTTGACCATAATGCATTTTTCTCATTAATATTTGAAGAACCTTCCCTAAGGTCATAAGGTGCTTTTACCGATCCAGTATCACAAAGACCTGGATTTTGGACATAGTGATTTGCATAAGGAGAACTTGATGCGCTCTTCCTGCATCCTCTGATGGGTGCACCTGTCTTAGATTTGGTGCTAACTATTCCGTACAGACCAAACTGAGAATCATTACATGGAATTCCCTTACAAACATAACATGAGCATGCAGATGGTCTTGTATGACACCCATGTACATCAACAATAATTTCTCCTCCTGAGTGAATCACCTTCATCAAACTCACTTGAATAATGCTCGTGCTTCCTCTTCCTTCTATTACAAGAATGGATATTACAGCAGCAAGTTAAGTTTCACAGACAACATTTGGAATAAGTTAATAACTATGTTCAGTGAAATAAGTGCAATTTCTTTCAAGACAGACATGTGATTTGCAGGCTAAATTCCACTTTTTCCTTTTGTTTGCTACTTGCTTGGTGCCACAATCATACTTTGAAGTTAAATTACATTTCCCGCAACACCTATCAAGGGATCTAGAGTGTGATTTTCCACTGCTACTTCTTGATGTTGTCCTAAGCTTGCTTCTAATCCTGCTTCTTCAGCTATGCCTCCTTTTTGTGCTTCTATGTCTCCTGAAATTGACTGGATCTGAGATTTGTTCTCTGCACCTGCTCCATCCTCTAGGGTAAGAATCAGTTTTACTTGCCCTATGATATTCACTTCTTTTGTCATGTCTATGACGCATGGATCCTAAGATGTTGTAGCCAATTCTCCTCTCATCCTCACTACAATCCATATAACCCCCTGTTAGTATTCGAAAGTTGGTTCTTTCATCATCTCTATGAACCCTGCAACTCATACCCAACCTGTGTTTTTCAGGTTTCTCACTGTCTCTTCTATACAGATAGCTATTAGAGTGTCTGCGTCCTCTAGATTCCCTAACTTCATATGTAATTTTGCAATTTGTACCATCCTTATCATGCACAGTGTCTTCACATTTGCAAGTCTCACATGGAAAATCTCCACTTAGTTCCATTTATGTACTCAACCAATGGATTGATTCGATTTAAAAACCAGAAGGACTTGAACCAAACGTTTAATCTTCGAAACCACCTCTTACACGTTTCAAATATTTCAAATATTTATGATGTATCTCTCTAAAATGGGTCTAGGTTTATGGTGTGATTGTTATATTATCCACGATATCCTCATGTATATGATTTTGGTGATGGTTCTCCAACCCAGTTCTATTCTGGTTCAGGTGTGACCCTCGACTAATTCTGGTTCTAGTTCTCATAACCTTGCTCTTTACATCACTATACTCAACAATTGCATAGGTGGATGGAAGACTCCAATTTAATAGTGAATACAAGTTACCGTTCTATATTTTAACACCAATAATGAGGTCCTACCATAATTAAAGATATGATAGAAAACCAATCAAACCAAGAAAAAAACACATTTCAAATATCAGTGAAAAAAGTAAATTAACAAATTTTAATTATTGGAATATTTGAACCAATAATGAGTCAGGTTTGCTATATAACAATGACCGCATATACCTAAGTGCAAGATTTCAAATTTCTTTGGACAACAATAGGTGTATATTTTGGGAATGCTGGAACGTGTAATAAATTTTTAAAAACAAAAGTCAGCTATAAAAGAAAAAAATGAAGGAAGAATGAACAGATCAAGAGCATCTGTTACCATATTCTGGGAAAATTTCCCCAAGCTAACATCATATAGATAATTTAAAAGAATCAATATTGCTATAATGACAATTTTTTTCCTACATTCCACAAGCTCACTAGTTCATTTTCATTTGATATTGTCTGTCTGTATAGGACCTACACAAGTAAGGTGGATACCTTATCTGTCTTAACACCTTTGTTTCTATAAGCAAGAATGACATCCATTTTTCACACTACCAAAAATGTGGGTTTGACTTTGAATGGAACATGGTTTGTTCAACACACTTCCTTTTATTTGAATTGAACATCATTTGCTTATCACACTTCAACACAGAATTCTGGACATAAACAAAGTATTTCATAGAAGCATGTTATATATTAACATTAACGCAACTAAGAAGTGAAGAACTAACCTGACCAGTCTGAATGAGAGAAACTAGGACATTTTTTGTATGCTTCCACAGTTATTGCAGTTAAAGTTGTTGCTAGGGATGTAATCACTTGCACCAAAAATAACATGATTAACAACTCCAATAATCCTACAATAGTTCTAAAAAATGGTGAAGTAGGAAACAAGCAGCATAACCAACTTAAGAGCTTGTTACCCACTCACATGCTGAAAAAATTCTAGGGATTTGTTAAAGTGTTTCAATCCAATAAAAACTATTCCCCTGCATTATATTAGCAAAACAAATGTTAAAATTTAACAGAACAAAATATCCATTTCCTAATAGTAAATAACAGAACATTTAATTTCAACAGAAAAGGAATTCATTTTTTCTATAGTGCTTGACTCTTTTGACAAAATTTATCTTAACTATACCCTATACCTATTACCACATACCCAAATACTAGAGATCCTTACTAGATACTCTGTACTCATAGCTGACACGTAGTCTACCCTTGAACCCATGCTACCCTTCTGATAATAAAATGAATTTACACCTTTATGGGCTTCTAGGGAACAAAATTGCCATGAGAGCCAACATTATCCAAAATTGATGTATATAAATGCATAAACATTTCTAAGACTCTTCCTAATTACAAAATCTCCCCTTAAGGGTTTTATTAAACCTTGTGGAACTTGAAAATGTTTCATGGATCCTTAATTGGTTTTGGTAGTGTTAGTAAATTTTACGTTAGTAATAAGCCAATGATAAACCGTGAGCAATAAATTTCCTCATGGAGTAGTACTGTAACTCGACTGTTTCATGTCCCCACCATATGATTTGATTGTTTTGTAATTCCACATACACATTTCTGCATTGTTCAACTCCAAGCAATGTGTTTATTAAGTAATTTTTGTAACAACATCAACAACAAAGCAACAAGCAAAGAAACAAGTTTTAAGCACTTTCAAACAACAACAAAGCAACAAGTTCTACCTATGATAGGGATGGAGGATCAGGCTATCAATGATTCCCAAACAATACGAGCAGATGTTATTGCCTATCGAAATGAAGCCAATGCAACAACAGAAAGGGGTACAGAGGTAATTGCTTTTATATGCAATTAATTCTTATTTAACCAATATGTTTGTGAAGAAATCCTCAACTACTATGTTTTTAAACTCAAAATATTACTTTCAATTTCAATGGATGTTTCAGTAAGTAATAGATCAGTTTGATACCTAGTTATCAATTATTGCAGGAAATGGAAATTGAAAGGTCATATCAAGAAGAGTTGACAAAGGAACTTGAAGGCATTCCATATTCTGCATCGCTGTCAGGAAAGGCAATATAGGAATCACTTGAATATTCTAAAGATGAAGAGAAGGATCTAGATGACTTGAAGGCTCCGACAATAGGTTCTAGACCAGACAATGATGCAGATGACTTGAAGGCTATGTCACAGATTATGATGTCCTGCAAAAAGAGAAAACTGTATGAAGCCATGCAGGTATTGTGTCTATTCTTGGCTTCTTATGTAAATATGCGTTATGATATTTGCTCAGCTACAGAAACTGTGACAAATGTGTGTTTGTTAGACGAGACTTTTAACCAAACAAGAATTGGTTTCTTTTAACAAAGGTAGAAGGGGAGGAATCATTCCATTTTATCTCATAGGATTTGGTGAGGTCGAGGATGATGTTACATATGCAAGAAAAAAATATAAAGCCCCTTCTAATAATTCAATAGGATATGCTTCCATGGTAGTCAATGAAATGACAGCATTTTGAAGGAAGCTCAATAAAAACACATGATTTGATGCATTGCTAACAATATTTGGAACATTTAACACTTGACTCCTCTCATGAGATGTAGAAATTACCACAAACTGGTATTTTAAATCCTACATGGCGGTTGATCTCATGTTATATGGTATAAAGTTCTTAGATTGCAACACCTTCATCAAATTGGTCATAAACTTGAGATCATTTGAAAAAAATGCCCCCAGTTCTTCATGGTTGTCACTTGATTGCATCAATACCGTAAAATTCCCCAAAATTACACATCTTTGTCCTTGAACTAGAGGATTTTCTCTTTTGGTTAGTTCACGTATTGTTTTAGGATTTTATTCAAAGTGCACCCTATAACTCCCAAATTCCATATTTTCGATTCTAGAGCATCCATAAATAAATATGGTAACTAAGTAGATCCATTTTGGATGAAGTAAGAAAATAATTTAACATGGGGTAAGAGACTTGAACCCTGCACATTTCCTAAATAGAATTTCCTTTGCCGATCTACAGTGGGAAATCCCCATCACATCCCAATGAGAGAGAGTGTTTCCTGTGAATATTCCTTTCTTTGTTCTTGTATTCACTTTTCACCACTCAATCCCATTGACCTACCTTTTTGGTCATTTGTCAGAAATTAATATTATTATCTTATCTTATCTTTATCTATAGGTTTCCACAAAACAACTCAAACTTCAAGATACCAATAGTAATAAATCATTGCAATTTTAATCTTCTAGATCCTACATGAAATAATATATGAAAACTACCATCAAACTTTGTCTTTAATTTTTAATTCATTGCTACAGGATTGTTTTAAGGATGCTACATATTTAAGTTTCCACAATTTTGATACTGCCATGAACTTCAAAATTGCCCAGATTTCTTAAGAAGGTTTATTTTCAGAGCTAGAGTCCCTAAACCTCCAAGAAGAGATGATTTAACGCTACTATGACCTCAAACTGGTTCATATTTGTTGTTTGGCACCTCCAGTGGTTGTTGTTGAAGTTTCAATCCATGGTCTATACACAAATACAACCAAACTTGCCTAAAAACCCTCCTTTTCATTTAAATAATGGATGATCTTTGACCCTTTTAATCTAAAGTCTATAGGTCATATATATCTTTTATCGCTGTCAAAAGGTTGAGAATAGGCCTAATTGTGCACATGTGACTGACACTAGGGTTGCAATTGATAGGAAATCACCCTATTTTCTCTTTATTATCGCTTCTCCACCCACAGGACTACCCAAACATGAGACTAAATATTTTTTGGAGTTGGGAGGCTGAGATATGCCATAAGTTCCCAAATTATGCCAAGCTTAATAGATTAGGTTGTTTTAACCATAGAACTTTCCCATAAATTCAAAATAGTTGTTTATTGAGGGTTGATCAACACTAAAAAATAGCCCAAAATGCATAAACAGTGCCTAGAATTTGTCTTGATGTTGATTTAAGATGTGGCATTGCTTCAAGAGATTATGCCACTAAAACCAAGTTCAGTACATAAGATATGAATCCAAAAACGTATGTCTTTACCATTTATGTGTTTTGAGCTCATTCCATCATAGTTCTCAAAATATTAGAGGCATGCAAGTTCGCATTTTAGATAATTGGGAAATAGTGTGAAGGGTGGCATAAATAAGAAGCACAAAAATCAACTCCACTAGTGTTGCAAGCTGCTAAACTAATGTACTTAATCAGACAGAATGTCCATCAATTAGAAAGTTTCCAAGCATGAATAGATCTACATCTATGAACTTTATGATCAATGGTAAAGAGCAATAAGGCTTAGCTATTCAAGAATCCATTAAACAAAGACTATCAATGTATACAACAAGATAATCATTTGCTCATGTAAGAAAGATGACAGATGTGTAAGCACAGAGAAAACAATCTGAGTATGAACCAAAATGAATATTTAATCATTAGATAACCATTAAGTATTCAATACATCCAAAATACCAAATGATCTTCAATATAGGCTTAGAAACCTTAATCACGTTTCAATCCTACAATATATAGATGCATAATAGAAATATCAGATCCAAAACTAATGGATCAATAGCTTCTTAAGAGTGAGTTTAGACTATTAGTTAAAATAAAATCGGGATCTAGTAAGATCTGAATCAATTCTAAATCCTATTTTCATGGTCAAACCTTGACCATTCTATATTTAGCTATTCCCAATGCCAAGTGGATATCTATTCGAGTGCCAAAGATAAATTCACCAATAACTAGAGCCTAGAACATCATCCTCCTTGTTGCGTTGGTCTACGGGTTGAGCTTGGACCTTGGAATCCAAGTTGGTCAAACTCATTTGAGATTTCTATAGCAACAACTAGACTCTTCTTATGTGACTTCCAATTGCAAAAACTCTAATTTATCACATTGTCCATTGAATTTTTCTACAAACACCCTTGTTACTTGGTTGTGATATCCTTGCAGCCTGTTATAAAAGGTGTAACATCCTACCCTTTGGAACAATTCCAAGCAGATTGGAAATTCCAGGGAGATGCCAAGTAGAAAGAAAATAGAGCAATTTGAAAACTAGAGTGAGGAAAGTTGATTTGAAGACTGGGACAATGCAAGCCGCTACAGGAAGTAGAAAACTTCATCCACAAAAATGCTTATGCGTTGAATGCTCCCAAGAGCAAGTCGATAAAGATATCTCAACGCTTTCTTGTCATTAAAACAAGGAGTCATAGTCTTTCATTTCACCTTATCCATGCTTGGTTGAGATGACTTCTTCACGTTCTTTACCCATGAAGAGACCCGATTGTGGCTGCCACTTGACATTTTGAAATATCACTTCATTTGATATTTCAAATATTTTAATTATTATGCCCTCTTGTTGTCTAGGATTTAAGACCTTTGATTTATAACCTTTCCATTTTAAAACCAATACTCTTGATGATACGTGGCATTTTATCATCGTGGGTGTAGGTGTATGTACAAACAAGTACAATAACCAGGGAGGCTTGTAGTCACTGAGGAGACACACGTGGAAACAATTAGGATTTGAACCTAACCCTTTTAACTAGGGAGGACCACAACTGCAAAGGAGCCACAATTTTTTCTAATATATATTGTACTAAAAGTTTTATTTGTGGGATGCAACCAATAACTTAAATCTTTGATGAAAATGATATTTAGTCAGACTTTAATCATAAAAAAATCTATATAGAAAATCAACAATACTCTCCTTTAAAGTTTCACAACTTTAATATGATTATGTACTTTTTTAGAGGTTAATTAAATAAGAGTTTCAAATCTTCACTTTTTATTTATATTTTAAAGTAGATGTCAATTATTAATCACTAAATGTTGTGACCTTGCAGAGGTTTCACTCTTTGGTTGCATATCATATAGATAATGAAGCTGAGAAGTGAGAAAATACATTATATTTTTCAAGGTGATTTTAGTTTGTATTTGGTCCAGTAATATATGCTCTAGATATAGAAATTGTGTGCATAGCTTATCAACTTTATACTAATTAGCAACGAAACTTTCAAGGTGAATTTAGTTTGTATTTAGCTCAGTAACACGATGTAGCTATATAAATTTTGTGCATACTACATATTAATCAACTAGATGGATGAAACTAGGAAAAAAGAAGAGTAATGATGTGTTAAGATTTAGAGGAAGAATGCCTCTCTTTAAAATGTGTAGTTGTAAGACAAACTCTTATTTTATTTTTGGTGTGCGAAATTGAGAAATAATTTTTAGGCTACCCTAAAGAGTACCCTAGTTTTGAGCTTAGTAAAAATTAAATATTAAACATAATAATCTAAAACAGTTAAACAAATTGTAAGCTCAATGTTTAGATTTTTTTTTTAACGTTGCTGCTTATTCTAATGATTTGACCTGTTTTCCTTAGTATAAGATGGAAACATTTACATCAAGACAGTAAAGGCGATGAAACAAAACCTTCTTTCATGGAAAGGTGGACATATTATCTTGCCACATGTAAGTTGTCTTGTTGTATAGTTATTTACACTTTTGTGTTTATAATGAAATGTAGCTCTTTAGTTTGATTTAGTTATGTTTGTAATAGCTATTCAGGCTATTGTGTGTATAATGAAATATGGCTTTTTAAGTTGGTTCAGTTATATGCGAATAGAGAATGAATATGAATAAGTGGAGCAATATTTTGGAGAGAAGGGTAACCATATGTAAAATGGGTAGTAAACATGGCATTATCATGAAATAAAAGTATTCCCTGGGTGGAGTGCAAACAAATTGATTCCCTAGACCCAATTATGAGTCTATATTAATAGCTTTGTGAAATCATATAAGTCTGGCTTCCAACACAACCTTCCATATCTATAGAAATTTTTTATAATACAAGGCTCATACTAATATATGGATTAATTCGTTTAGAGATCAATACCTTCAATGATTACTACTATGACTATTTCCAACCTAATTCTTTTAGGAAGCCAAATATGTGGATTGAGAACTGGGTTGGATGACAATGATTTATAATCACCATCATAACCATTGTAATGTGTATTGTTTTACTTTATTCTACATAAGTTAAGAGAGTAAATAATATATGTGGCAATTAGAGATCCATGCAATTAGGGAAGAGTTTTCTTCTTATATATGCAATCCCAACTGTGTACTCTTTATAGGGAATATAGGGCATAGAAAGTAGGGGCATCTTAAAGAGTTGCACAAAGCTATAAAACAAGTGAACCTACTCTATTTATAAATACATTAATAACATTTCAATGGGAAGAAGCCTTGATATTTCTCCTTCAATTGAAGATTTTTTCTGTATTAGGTTTGCAAGAAATATACATAATTATATTGAATTGAAGCATTTATTTTTTGCAAGGGAGTTTTGTTCTAAAAATATTTTACACGGAAACTAATGACTGAATGTTAAGGATTAAAATGATGTTGAATATGCAGTTTACATTATATGGCGTGTGTGTTACATTTCTTAGCATCATACACAATAAGGAGGATGAAATTCAGTGGGAGCATCTTATAATCTACCTACTTGGTTTAAACTACCATTCAAGTGTTGAAATATTGTAACTTCGAAGAATATTCTATATGTATCTTTTTTGGTCCCCGATGGTCCTACCAGGAGAACCACTTGTATTACTTTGTACCCCGATGCTTCTAATCGGAAGAACTAATAAGATTCATGAGGTAGTCCCCTCTAATTGTAAAGGTGGGTCATTAGCACCCCATTGTGGTTACTTGAGCCTACATGTGTAACTCGAGCCTACATGATTTAACTTGAGCCTACATGTCGAATGAGTTAGTTAAAGTGAATGGATGAATATAAATAGAGGTGCGGTGCTCCTCATTTGACACACACACTCTCACTTGTGTAGCGCATTAGTGGAGAAGAGAAGTAGTTAGAGAAGGAGGAGGATCAAGCTTTGATCTCCTTGCTGGTTTTATCTTTTATCTTTTATCCTTTTGGGGCATCTATATTGAGGAAGCTTTTGCTGGGTTTTTCCCTTTAGGGTTTTCCCAGGATAAATCGTTGTGTTCCTGTTGTATGGTTGTGCTTGTCTATCTTTCAGTGATCTTGTTTATATGCTTTTGTTATAAAAATGAAATGAAGTACTGATGTCTTAGCTAAGCATATGAAAATTTAACATGGTATCAGAGCCACCCTGAAAGAAGAAATTGTGCAGCTAAAGAATCTATGGCTTCTTATTTTTTTTTTTTGGTCTCTATCCATGATAGATCAGCAAAAGAAGGCTAGACTGACTCTCCATTGAAGGGCACATCTTTCTGTCAAAGCGAAATTCGATTCCGAGCATTTTCAGTTTTGGTGCAGAAAATTAGGGCTTTCTATAGAAGAAGAATTTTTGAGTGAGCCTAGCATAGGATTTTTCTCCTCATCAAAATCGAATTTTAGAGACCTGGATCAAGAAATTTGGTTGGGTGAAACTCCGGGAAAGTCAAACCCTAGTTTGACCCCGATCTGGAAAAACCCTATATACTAAAAATGCTAAGTTTTGGTACATTCACCATATCCTAATATTGGCAAAGGATCAGGAGTTAAATATTTCAAAGGCATAAGATATAATCCTGATTTACACTGTGTCTGAAATTCAGCTTCAGATTCGCTATATTCTGGGAGATATGATCCCTCCAAGTTAGGGTTCCAGCCTCTTCGAGAATTCATCCCTAGACAAGACACCTGGGGAGAATTGATGTAGCATGGGATACAGAGGTCCAAATGGAATTCCTGAAGATTTTCCAGAAATAACACGGCCTATACTTTCCTTGGTCCAAATTTCAGAACCTGACGATGAACCAGTGACACGTGGTATTCCGTACAACTTCACTATTCTGAACAGTCCTGTAACAGGTCACCTTGGGAAAATGATGATAAATCCCAATTAGTGAAGCCAATTCTTATGAAACCTATGCTTTTGTATCAGGGACATTCTAGGTTACCTCAATTCAAAATTTTAGTTACATAGGAGTAGTAACTTCGGATATATCACAGAAACAGTAACAGGTATTTCTGCAGAAGAAATTGGAAAACTAGGGCTTCCTGTTCCGGGAGCTTCCCTCCACTGTTTTCAGAAAAGGAGTACATTAGACAACTCCATTTGAAGAGATATATCTTTAGATCCAATTAGATCTGAAATATTCCAAGTTTTGAAAATTAGGGTTTCTTTGACAAACCCTAGATTAGCCAGCTCCGGAAGCAGGACGGACACCTCAAATCGGTAAGATCTAATATTTTGCTATTTGCATTTGAGGTTCTCATTTCATAGTGATATATCACATAAGATTTATGATAAGCTTGGTAAAGTTGACAACTTCCAATCATGGAAGTATTTGATCTCTCTAAAGAAAATGAATTGGACACCTACATGAGTAGAGAGGTTCCAGTTCCATATGAAGATGAGGCTCAAAGCCTTACACAAGAAGAACTTGATGAAGGCCAAGAAGATCATTGTTGATTCAATCACAGATCAACTTATACCACAAGTGTCTTCCCTAAAGACACCGAATATGTTTGATTCCTTGATCAATCTATTTGAAGATAAGAACTTAAATCAGAAGATGGCTTTGAGAAAACAGTTGAAGAATGAGAAGAAGAAGATGGGAGCAATTGAAGATCAAGCTCTCACCATTCAAAGAAGATCCCTCAAGCGATGAGGAATATGAAAAACTCAATTCTTGAATAACCTCTTATTCATCTTATCATTTGGATAAGAAATGATGATTTCATGAATGAAGAAGATGATAAAGCAGAATGATCAAGATGGAGTCTACCCACGAAACAAATAAAAGATAAGTATTCAATTGCCATTTCATGATATTGTTTTGTTATACATTTAATTGTATTCAGTTGATGTGTTATGCATTATAGATTGTTTACATTAATACTACTAATATGCATGTGATGGGTAAGTAGCTCATGGCGCTATACAACTCTCTAGTGCTACTTATCAAACCTCTTTGCTGACATATTGGATTAGTGCACAATATCAAGACGTCATAGTAGAGATGGAAGGCATATATAAAGTTTCTGTGAGATATGGATGAATGTTGTATTGGCTAAATAGTTGCATGATGCATAAGAATTTTTCGTTATGCATATGCTTTATGAAATAGTTCTAACCATGCAACTGGTGCATTTGAATTGTAGGAAAGGTCCTGTACAACCTCCTACAAGAAAAGAAGGATGAGACTTGTTCCAAAGAACAAGTGATGAAAATTCAATAAACATGAATCTGAAGCTCCTAGGGTCAAAGACACCATGACAGAAGAAAGATTTTTAAAGAGCGGTAGATCCACCTCAAAGGATGAAGACCACCATGGGTACGAGAGATAACTCAAGATGAAGAAAAGAATGCTATGAAAGAAGCTATGATCAAAGAATAACAGTTGATCATGGGGAATGATGTATACAATATGATTTCAAGACATAAAGGGAAGTATGTAGTATCCTCCATATGGATCTACAAGAACAAGTGTACAAAGAAAGGTTCATGATTTGCCTCAGAAAGAATAGACTATGACATGACATAATCTATTGACCAGTATATATCAAGCATAGAACCACCTGTACAGAATGAAGAAGGAAGATAATACTCCACTTCAGGGGGAGTGACTACAGAAGATATCTGAGTTCGACACAATACGACATGATGGACAACTTCTTGATGGATAGAGACTTTACCAAGAGTAAAGTGGGTTCCAACCTTCAAAGTTGAATGCAGAAGACTAGGATATGTTGATGATCTGACAAGATGAACTCATGGAAGATGTTATGATGAAATAATACTAGAATGATGTATGGTATATAGTTCCCAAACCAGAAGGAAAGAGTATTGTATCCTCCAAATGGATATAAAAAATAGAGAATGCAGCTAACAGAAGTATCGAGAATTATAAATCAAGATTTGTGGCCAGAGGTTTCTTTTAGAAAGAGGGAATTAATTCTGGAGAGACACTTAATCCAGGAAGCAAGGTACACTTCATTCAGAACTATCATGGTAGTTTCTTCCATGGTGAATTAAAGACAAGCCTTCCTTAATGGTATGATTGAGAAAGAGGTTTACATCGAATAGTCATGAGGATTTGAAGTTGAATCCAGATGGATTCACGTATGCAAGTTGAAGAAGGCCCTCTATGGTATTAAACAAGCTCCCAGAGCTTGGTATGGAAGAATAGATAGTTTCTTGTCGAGCATGGGATTTACCAAGAGTAAAGCTGATCCTAACCTTTATCTCAAGGTTGTAGAAGATGAACTTGTCATCCTGTTATTATATGTGGATGACTTATCCTTGACAGGAAATGAGAAACAGGTCATGGAAAGCAAGAAGAAACTAGCAGAAGAATTTGAGATGAAAGACCTTGGGTTAATGCATTATTTCCTAGGTCTAGAAGTATGGCAAAGTTCAGAAGAAATATTTCTCAACCAGGGAAAGTATGCGGTAGAAATATTGAAGAGATTCAATATGTTGGAATGCAAAGTCATGGCCACACCCATGGACTCCAACCTGAAGCTGTTAGCTGATGACTCATCAGAGTTAGTGGATATGACTCATTACAAACAGATCATTGGGTCATTGATGTACTTAAAAAATTCCAGACCAGACATTTGTTTTGTTGTGAACACCTTAAGTCAATATCTTGTTCAACCAAGATGGGTTCACCTAGTAACTGCAAAACATGTGATAAGATATCTGAAAGGGACTATAGACTTTGGTTTATATTATGATGGTAGTCATGAGTATAGATTGTATGGCTACACAGATGCAGATTGGGCTAGAAGTATCTCAGACAGGAAAAGCACATTAGGTAGATGCTTTTGTTTGGGGTCTGCTATGAGTTCATGGTTTAGCAGGAAACAGTTCAGTGTTTCTTGTAGCATGGCTGAAGTAGAATACATAGCAGATTGCTCTGCTAAGTTGTGAATCCATATGGCTTCGGAAGCTGATATCAGGTCTCTTTGAACTTAATATGGATACTACATTGATTCTATGTGATAACGAGAGTTGTGATAATAGAGAACCCCGTGTTCCATCGTAACACATAGAAATCCAGTATTTCTACATTCAAGATAAAGATGTAGATGATGATGTTTCAGTATTTACATACTGTAGATACAGATGATGGTGATTCAGTATTTCTATACTGAATATAGAGATGATGATGTTTCAGTATTCCCATACTGAAGACATAGATGATGATGATTTCAGTATTCCTATATTGAAGATATAGATGATGTTTCAGTATTTACATACTATAGATGTAGATGATGGTGACCTGATGATGCTTTCAGTACTCACATACTGGAGATACAGATGGTGATTGTTCAGTATTCACATACTGAAGATGTAGATGAAGATGGTTTAGATGATGATGCATTGATAAATCCTCTATCTCGGGTAAAGTTTGAACACTTTCGAGACAAGCTTGGTATGGTTCAGAAAGACATTCCCCGAAAGGGGGAGTAGCGATGTTGCAGTGGGATTTTATCATCCCTGGAAACTTGCCATAAAGTGATCCGGAGACCTCGGTCTTCGAGAATGAAGATGGATTGTATCATTCTAGGACATATGTCCAGAAGTGATCTGGAGACCTCGGTCTTCGAGAATGAAGTGGGATTGTATCATCCCTGGGCACTTTCCCTAAAGTGATCCGGAGACCTCGGTATTCGAGAATGAAGAGGGATTGTATCATCCTGGGACATATGTCCAGAAGTGATCTGGTGACTTCGGTCATCGAGAATGTGGCAGGATTGTATCATCCTTGAACTTCGGTTCAGAATGGATCCGGTGTAACTTTGGTCATCGAGAATGTGGTAGGATTGTATCATCCTTGAACTTCGGTTCAGAACGGATCTGGTGTAACTTCGGTCATCGAGAATGTGGTAGGATTGTATCCCCCTTGAACTTCGGCTCAGAATGGATCCAGTGTAACTTCGATCATCGAGAATGTGACAGGATTGTATCATCCTTGAACTTCGGTTCAGAACGGATCCGGTGTAACTTCGGTCATCGAGAAGGTGGTAGGATTGTATCGTCCTTGAACTTCGGTTCAGAACGGATCCAGTGACTTCGGTACTTGAGAACGTGTGTTGATCCTGTAATTCCTAGAGGAAGGATTGTTTGAGTTCCACATCTGTGTTGATCCCGTAATTCAATAAGGAAGGATTGTTAGTAGCTCCGTAAAGACCTAAATCTTGTAATTCCAAAAGGAAGGATCATTGAATTGATCCCGTAATTCCAATAGGAAGGATTGTCTGAGTTCCACAGATGTGTTGATCCCGTAATTCCAATAGGAAGGATTGTCTGAGTTCCACAGATGTGTTGATCCCGTAATTCCAATAGGAAGGATTGTCTGAGTTCCACATCTGCGTTGATCCCGTAATTTCGAAAGGAAGGATCGTTAGTAACTCCGTAAAGACCTAAATCCCGTAATTCCGAAAGGAAGGATCATTGAATTGATCCCGTAATTCC
>LPNX011024584.1:737844-762836 GCA_001517045.1 Pseudotsuga menziesii
TAACTCCGTAAAGACCTAAATCCTATAATTCCGAAAGGAAGGATCGTTAGTAACTCCGTAAAGACCTAAATCCCGTAATTCTGAAAGGAAGGATCATTGGTAAATCTGTAAAGACCTAAATCCTGTAATTCCGAAAGGAAGGATCATGTTGATGTTTTGATGATGTTGATGTTTTTATGATGATGATGATGTTCTCTGATCGAAAGATCAGAAGTTGCTGATGATGATGATGTTCTCTGATTAAAAGATCAGAATATGATGATGATGCTGTTACTAATGATGATGATGTTCTCTGATCAAAAGATCAGAATATGATGATGATGATGTTTCTCTGATTGAAAGATCAGAATTTGTTGATGATGATGATGTTCTCTGATTGAAAGATTAGAATATGATGATGATGTTGTTGCTGACGATGATGATCTTTGATCGAAAGATCAGAATATGATGATGATGATGTTTCTCTAATCGAAAGATCAGAAGTTGCTGATGATGATGTTCTCTGCTCGAAAGATTAGAATATGATGATGATGATATTTTCTGATCGGAAGATCAGAAGTTGCTTATGATTATGATGTTGCTGCTGATGATGATGTTTTCTGATCGAAAGATCAGAATGCGATGATGATGATGATGTTTCTGATCAAAATATCAGAATGTGATGATGATGAGATCCTGATGATGATGATGCCGTATTATCAAAGTATGATGATGATGACGTACTGATAGAAATATCAAAATATGATGATGAGTTGATGTTAGAGTATGATGATGTTCGGTTGATGATGGTTCTAATCGAAAGATCAGAGGATGATGATAATGATGAGTCTGATTGAAATATCAGAGTATGATGATGATGTTGTTGCTAATCGAAAGGCCAAAGTGCTGAAGAAGATGTTGCTGATCTAAAGGTAAAAGTGTTGAAGATGATGTTGTTGATCGAAAGGTCAAAGTGATGAACATGTTGCTGATCGAAAGGTCTAAGTGCTGAAGATGTTGTTGCTGATTGAAGAGTCAAGATGCTGCTGATCGAAGTGGTCAAAGTACCGATGATGCTGAAGACTGAAGATTGAAGATGAAGACTACATGATGTTGAAAAGCTTCCAATGATTTATAGATGTGTTACCTTGCTGATGTTGATAATGTCCTCTATCTCTCTCCTACTATTGTTGTTGTTGATGTTGTTGTAGAATACTCTTCTTGTTAAGGGGGAGTGTTGAAATATTGTAACTTTGAAGAATATTCTATATGTATCTTTTGTGGTCCCCAATGGTCCTACTGAGAGAACCACTTGTATTACTTTGTACCCCGATGCTTCTAATCGGAAGAACTAATAAGAGTCATGAGGTAGTCGCCTCTAATTGTAAAGGTGGGTCATTAGCACCCTAGTGTGGTTACTTGAGCCTACATGTGTAACTCGAGCCTACATGATTTAACTCAAGCCTACGTGTTGAATGAGTTAGTTAAAGTGAACGGATGAATATAAATAGAGGTGCGGTGCTCCTCATTTGACACACACACTCTCACTTGTGTAGTGCATTAGTGGAGAAGAGAAGTAGCTGGAGAAGGAGGAGGATCAGGATTTGATCTCCTTGCTGGTTTTATCTTTTATCTTTTATCCTTTTGGGGCATCTATATTGAGGAATCTTTTGCTGGTTTTTTCCCTTTATGGTTTTCCCAAAATAAATCTTTGCGTTCCTATTGTATGGTTGTGCTTGTCTATCTTTCAGTGATCTTGTTTATATGCTTTTGTTATGAAAATGAAATGAAGTACTGATGTCTTAGCTGAGCATATGAAAATTTAACATCAAGGAACCAATCGATGATATGGTGGGATGGAACTGTGTCTCTACTGAAAACTCTTTAGTCTCTATGAATGTATGTGGTGTATCCAAGCACGACTCTAATTGAACCATCTTTAATGAGTGCATTAACGTGATGTAAACATTTGCATGCATTATTCAATTTGCATGTGTTCCATGTTATTTTTTTATTAATATATAGTTCCCTGTCGAATCTCTGACATTGGAAGTTGTTGTCGGATATCATGCCAATCCGACGACATTGTTGAAGCTCCGATGATAGGTTTTTGTCGGATTTCCGACAGCTTGTAACCCTCGTCTGACGACTTTGTCGTGACTCTGACAAGGTGGAATCGACTACAAGACGTCTCAAATTTGACACGGTCAGGTCGGTAATTCGACCATATACTCATCGTAAATGTGACAACGCTAAGTCTTATTCTCGTCGCACATTCGACAATGTTAGGATGGAAATTCGAGGGGATAAGCTGGAAATTTTATAAAGGACAGGCTCACCTTCGACATGGCTAGTTCGAACATCCGGCAACAGGTCATTGCAAATTCGACAATGCGGAGTCGGAAATCCAAAATGGGTTATCGCAAATTCAAGGGTGTGGAGTCAGAAATCCGACAACCTATTCATCTCACATTCGACAACATAAGCCTGAAATTTGACAAAGGAAGTGGCTCACCTTCGACAAGGAGACGTTGGATGTTCGACAATGCAGAAGTTGGAAATTTAACGACCTAGTGGTTAAATACTTCACAATATTAGCTTCATACTCTGTCGAAATGTCGACGGGGTTTGACATGGGGTCAAATATCCGAAAAATTCCCACTGACGACAAAAATAATGACGTTGTCGAATAACAGACAAGTGTCTGTCGAATTTTAGACATGGCATCCGTTAGATTTTGGGCTCAAATTCTGTTGTGTTAGAGGCAAAGAGTAGACATGTATTGATAATGTATTGAAGCCAAAGGCAAGGAATCTTGGTACATTTCCCAAAAAAGATGTTCCTTGTTTCAAGGCCATCTGTATAATTAAAGATACATGTAGAAAGTATATATATTTTTAATAACAAACTAATTCTAGGGTTGTATTATATCAGTTTTAGTCTTAAAAAAAAGAAGTTGATATTAAATTTTTTTGTAATCTCTAAGGTAGTTTATCAATGAAATATAAAATGGCATAGTAATGATTTTATAAAATAGTTGTCCACACTACTTTTACACTCATGCAAACTATATGTTATTTTTTAATCATAAACTAATTCAAATGAGAAAACCATCAACATAAGATCTTTCCTTTCATTACTTCATATTTACAACCCTAATTGAATTTTAGAAAAAATAGAATAGACCAATATTATTACAATGTAAAGTTGTGCTTGTTCCATGGCCTATGCGCATAACATGAAATCATGATTAAAAAAAATACATATTTCAGGCATATTTATCAAAAATGGACATTGAGGCTTAAGTTGTTTTCTTTTTGGCCTACCCATCCCCAACAATTTGAGTGTGATCACATAATATGTCCTTTGTTTTTTTCTAGGGTGTTTTCTAAGTGTTGAAAACTATTAGCAATTCTCAAAGACATAGGCCAGGACTAGAATCTAACAATTATTTGAAAGCATCTATTCTTTCATCGACTTATTTTTGTAACTATAAGCTTCAACTTTTATGTTAATGCACTTCATTTTTGTTTCACGCAAATTCCAAGAGTGGCAAAGAAAAGAACATACGACGTAGCACTACCTCCTTCCTAAGTTACCAATCTATGTTTTAGTTACATACTCCTATAGAAGTTATGATCAGTCAAATATCAGATGACCTTATATTTTTATATGTTTTATCAAATGCCTAAAACATGCCTTGCAATTTGATATTCAAAATATTATGGTCTTGAAATATAATCGAACCATGAACAACCTAGTATTTATAAATCATAGAGGAGGTGCAGAGCAGAAAGGCTGGCATAAACACACACAGATACCAATTTAGAAATCAAAGAGGAGGAGGTGCAGAGCATAAAGGCTCGCACAAACACAGAGAAATATAGTAAAACCAATCTGTCTATTACATATGAAATTACTTAGATATATAATTGAGAGATATTAGCAAACCAAAACTAGGATCCTATAACTAAGGATCTCAAACCTCTTATTCTATCTTGTTTAGATTATTAATAAAGTAATCCCTACTCTTAAACCTATCATTTCAACATTATTCCAACACTAGTATGGTATGAACTACAAGGCCCGTGAGTCTTGCTCGTTCGGATCCAGAAAATTTTCATGTTTATTACCAGTTGTGTTGTATATCAATGTTCAATATATTTTGCTTTTCCTTTGCATTTAGTCTGTGCCTTGTAGCGCTTACGGACAAACAAGCCACACAATCCATTGGTATGCAGATAAGGAAGATAACATAGAAATGACTAGGAATACCGAATTGTCTGCTCCATTTTTCTAATTTCATTGTTGGAAACTGTATCTATGATATTTTCAGTTCAACTTGCGAGTTTGGGGAAGTGCAACCTCTGTATTTTTCGATTTTGGTGAGTAATTCCATAGTTTTCCTCTATATTTCTTTTGATCAAACTCCTTTGTAAAAGGTTTCGTGTTCGAGTCTCTCCCAGAAAATTTCATATTTCGTTAAATGCTTGAGTTTCCATTTTGTTATTTCATTTATTTATAATTTGAATCTAATCTTTCAATTGTGTCTTGAAGTTTTGTTCCATTTTCTTATTTCATTTATTTATAAGTAGAGTCTAATGTTTCAATTATGTCTTGAATTTTTGTTTGTAAAAATATTTTACATGCATACAAGAGCTTCACGATCAAATAGACTCCTATATTTAATTAATTTAAACTTCTTAGCTCTGTGGGCTAGCTCAAGTGGTTGAGAGATGTAAGTTGTGAGCAGGAGGTATGCCCCTTCAGGTGGGCCCCTATGCATTGTTCCCTTGAAAAAAAAATTAAACTTCTTATATTATTTTATTTTTATATTTATTATTATTATGGATCAAACTACATTGAGGGTATCCTATTAATATATTTTCAATCTAATCCTTTCTATTTTAACTAATATTACTTCGAAAAATAGATAAAAAATAAGATGAATTTAATATAAAAGAGTAAAAACTTGATTGGGTATTTCATAAATGCATTTTCAAGATTGGTCTATTTTCAAAATTGGAATTTTTATTAGTCATTTTTGTTACGGAGCACTTTTCATAAATACACTAGGTACACAAGTTCCTTATCCCAACCTTGTTCTAATTTATTTTACTTATCATTTTATTTCACAATAGTTTAAATATTGAGGTGTTTCATTGCAGCACAATACTTTTAAGATTATGGATTGGGGTTTTTTCACTCAGTGCAATACTTTTAGGCATATTTTATCATTTTATTTTATTTATTTAAAATTCCTTTTTACTTTGAAAGTATAAACACCTGGTGACAATTTCTAAAGGGAGACCTATCATAGTTACCCTAAACTTCAAACTTAACTAGAGAAACTAAATATAATAAGTTACAAATTAAAACTACTTGTCTCAAAGAAGCAAAGAAGTTGGGAAAACTAATTGGGAATAAACACAGGCTAATCTGTATTAAGATTATCTCTAATAACCATAATTTTGACACTCAATAAAAACTCAATGCTAAACACATCAAGGACATCTATAAAGGAAAACCATCTCATTCCATTCCATAAGATAAGGTGAAGACCTATCTTTCCACATGGCCTAGATGTTAGCTAATTTCATGGTTAAGTTCTTTAGCCAATTTCTTCTTATTACCAAGAGAAACAATACCATAAATATTTTTTTGCCAAAGCTTCAGAATCCCCTAAAGAAACTTGCCATAAAATGAATCACGTAAACAACAATTTATACATACATCAGAGACAAAGTGTCAAGACCAACTTATCTGTATGATAAGCTTAAAATGAATCACCGAAGCATCAATTTATACATGCATCATAGACAAACCGTGAAGACCAATTTATCTCTAGGATAAGTTGGGTGCATGATAAAATAAATTTTGCCATAATTAAATGTTTTTTAATTAACTATTTAAATGAGGTTTTTGTAATGAACCAAATTTGTAATTATGAGGATAGTAACAAGTAAGTGGTATGTGAACATTGATAAGCACAACCAAGGTTGGAATTTCAAATTTCAAATGGCAGACACATGAATTGCAGATTACAATCAAAGCTTAAAAGGCACAAGTCAAATTTAGAAAGCACAAATCTTATAAGGCGCAAGTAAGTGGTTGATAGGCACAACCAAGGTTGAAATTTCAAATTTCAAATGATCAACACATGTCAAAATTGTCAGTTACAATCAAATATTAAAAGGCCTTTTGCATTCTAAGCCAAATTTTAAAGGCATGCCACTTTAATTAACGATTTAAATGGAGTTTTTGTAACTTGAACCAAATCTGTATTTATTAGCACAGCAACAAGTAGCATGTGAACACGGATAGGCACAACCAAGGTTGGAATTTCAAATTTCAAATAGTGGACACATGTCAAAATTTTCAGTTACAATCAAAACCTAAAACACATTTTGCATTAAATTTTAAGGGCATGAGTGGAATGTTAGCTGTATTTGACTGTAAATTGGCCTAGAGGCCATCATTGGGTACAACTAGCCACTTAGTTTATTTAAACATGACTAAATCCTTTTAGTTAGAAAGATAAATCCTTCTTTGATGAAAGATAAGATCAAAATTCCCAAACTAAAACCCTAAATATGACCCTAACATTTATTTTTAAATGTTTTTTATCCATTTTTTCTTAATTGACCATGTAAATGGTGACTTAGTAAATTGTACATAGTAATAATGGTTGTATAATAAGTAACTAATAGCATCAACTAGTCATTAGGTGGATTTTTTTTGACAAGATTTTGAAAAAATCCAGTCATAATTTTGATTTTGCAAAATAAAAAATGGTGGTAAAAAATGGCCATATGATCCAAATGGTCTAATTTTAAGACAACTTCTTATCTTTTATTTGTTTTATTTTTAATCAAATTTTAATTATAAAAAGGAAAAAAAATAAAATTAATAATATATATATATTAGTTTGCAACTCCCTCCTACTCTAATTTAGGTGGCCGAGAACTCATCCAAGAATAAGTTCTTGGTTTCTTCCAATGTAGGAGCTAACATGTTTAGAGCCTAAATTTCAAGAAGTCTCACATACCATTATAAGTCCCTACCATGGAGAGTTTTCTCGAATTCTACCAATTTGGATGTTGCTAGAGCTTCCCTCGCATTCAATATGTGTTGCAATGTATCATTTTCTATGTTCCCACAAAACTTTGGGAACCTCAACAAAGGTCTTCCTGGAATTATTTCACTAGTTGTTGTACTTGGTGATGTAGCTAGTGTTGCTACCAATATAAACCCTTGGGGTCTTATTTGTACTACAAGACTTCTACTAGTTTGCTAAGAACAACTACTGATTCTCCTACTAATGAAATGATTTGAGAATATTACTATTACTATTTAGATGACTATACCATGAAAATTGGGAAACAAGGTCGTAAGAGTTTGTTAGCAAAATTTGTAGGTGCATCTGGGGTGAGTAATGGGCATTCTTGCTCTGTTGCTTCCAATTCCTTATTTAATGATGGGTTTACTTTCTAGAGTACTTCCATTTTCTACATATTCTAAGAGTTCTTGATGATCCTCTTTTTCACTTAGGACCGATTTTGGCATTATTTGAAACACTTCGTTATGCGAAAACTGGTTTTCATGATCTTTCCTTCCACTAGCTCCTTCCCTCCAACTTCGTGTTTCTGGAATTTCTGGCATGCCCATCCCTTGATCTCTTATTTTGGAGATAGTTCCACTCTCTGCTTGATCTAATGTATCTCCTCTTGACTTTCTTCAATGTCCTCCCCATTCTTTATATTTTCTTCTAGTTGTGTGCTTCTTCTTTATGCTTTCCTTAACTAGTATTTCAACCTTTTTTCTTTTATTGCTATTGTTATTTTTCCTATTCTTGATTTAGACACTATTCAATTGCAGTATCTATTTTAGCATCCAAATCTGCAAAAGGATTTGACTGATAGCAGTAAATTTATTAAACAATAGAGGTATTATATACGTCAAGTGTCATGATTTATATGGCTTGTATATTGGACAATGCATATGAAATATCACTTATAATGTAGAGTGTTTCTATCCACGCAATTTATGTTGTTTCCTCTTAAGAATACATATATGCATGAATCTTAGCTAGTTAAGATATACCCATGGCATGAATGTGTGTAGAACTTGGCACATGTTGTTATTTCCTCTAGATACATTATTGGGCATTGTGACTATCAATGGAAAACCTGTTAATACATAAATGAAAGTATGTAATCCAGTGATCTTATTGAAATACTCAATTATGAATGTTATAAGTTCATTCCATAGCAAAGTTTATTTGTTGTTTTTTTGTCAACCCTAGCTCTTTTCACCTTCAACTATTTCTTCAAATTCTTAATCTTTATGTCCATGTTCATGAGATGAAAATCCACTAAAACCATATTTATGCTCCTTGCTTGCATTCTCTATGTATTATTTTTTCATATATATCGTCATGCTGGAGCGATGATGCAAGTTCTTGTTTTTACTTAATGATGTGCAATGACTACAATCCATTTATTTTCAAGAAATAATTGTTCTAATTTCACTTTCATGAGACCATAGAAAATATAACAATCTTTGAATTCCATGTTAATCCCATCGCATTATATGAATTAGATATATGATTGACCTCTTTAGTTGAAAGACTATGTTTCCATATTTTTGGTAGAAGTATGGAGCTCATTCATCTTGACTTAATAATGAAATTATGAATGTTATTTATAGGAACTTCAACAAGGATACATGGAACTTCCTATCCATACTTTTATAGTAGAAGGGAATACATGTCAAAACCCTGAATTCTAGGAACTTGTCTACTTTTTTTGCAGGTTGATGATCGGGGAATGTCCCTAGCTGTTGATCAGACGACTAGAGCCTCGGGGCAACCTGGAAACCTAAATGTAATTCTACATTCTAAATACTTCAAAATTGTACACATATAAAACATGTAGCATAATGTTTATTTTTTTTATGTATTTTTTAGTTTTTACATATTGCGTTCATTATGATAATGTTCTGTACTTTTTTTGCAGGTGGATGATCGGGGAAAGTCCCCAGTTGTTGATCAAACCACACCCTCCTCTAGACATCAGGTAAACCTAGATGTAATTCTAAGAATCTATCATGATAGACAAATTTTGTTAATATAATTTTTTGCACAAACTATTGCTTCAAAGACTAAGCAATGCTTTATATATTTATGTTGTAGACAGGGGATTCGGTATATGAAACACCAAATCAGCAGTCTTTACAGTTTGATGTCTACCAATTTATGAAATATAGTGAAATTAGTAGGTCTGTAGATCCGTTGAAGGTGCTATAGAAGACCATGGAAAAACAAAATGAGGAATTGGTTCGTCTGTGATTGACAGTTCCACAAATAGAAGAGATCAAATCAAAGATTCAATTGTTGATCTAGAGATATCAACAATTGAAAGTAAGTTCCGGAATAATATTTAGAACTTTATAGTTTTTAATTTTATATGATATTGAACTTATAATACAATGGTTTGTATTTATAGGAAATTATGTAGTTAAACACTGGTGGTGAAGGCATTGTTGGTCCCAGTGACCAAACAACTCCACATACACCACATACTGCTCCCTTTTTGTCCACTGAATAGTTGGCAACACGCTCTGCGACACCCCCGAGGCCAGTAGAGGGTGCAGCAAATGCTAAACGACCCACAACATATGCTGCAGAAGAAGGGGTGGATGCAGGGTTTGATACTAATGATGATGCTAAAGCAACATTTCCTGGATATTCTCATGTCACTAGCACTGGTTCAATAGTGACAACATTTTTGGTGAACGACGAACTCATTCCAATAAAGATAGAGAATATTTCATGTGATTATAGATTGTTCAATTTAGTTTTTATAATTTGTTTCTAATATACCGATAATATTTTTTAATGTTGACTAATGATGGCATGATTTTTTTGTACGAAATGCTATATTTTATAAAAATCTAAATTATTTTTCCTTCAATATATTTGGGCCCACCATTCGCACAAGCTGGGACATACAGGAAAAATATTTAAAGGATGAGCTGACCAATCGGTTGGTTGGTCTATTTGGAAAAGATACCTTTGATACATCGAAGGTCCTATAGAAGGCTGGACAATATCTGAAGATTGTCCGAGACCAGTATAGGGTTCACCTAGAAAAGAAACCAAAGTATGAGTGCCCTTCGATGATTCCATCAAGGGAGTGAAAATCCCTAGTGGAAGATGGAAAAGAGAAGGGTCCGAGAAAAGCAGGAAAGATACCACCAAGAATAGGGAGGTATGCAATACATTCCACAATGTAATGGTAAGCCTTATTATTATTAATTTTTATATCAAATTCAGAACATCGACTAATGTAATTCAACACTTGATTAGGTTTTCGGACATATCAAAGGCCGCCAAGGCAAGAATGGAAAAAATTGGTCAACACAAACTTGGGCCTGGTGGTTATTCGAATTTGGTGGCCCGATTTGTAAGTCTCAAAAAATCGATACTACATCCAAATAATATATAGAAAATTAGTTTCATTTTATTTTGGCAAAAAATGTACAATTAATGACATCATGCAAATATGCAGGTCGACCGATTCAAAGAATTTACCACTAAGGAATACATGAAGTTTGGCTTCGAACACAGTTTTGACGCCGTTGTTGAACGCCGAAGAAGCTTGTCTAGGCATACTGCATGATCTTTTGCTGATCCATCTGGTGCGCAGGCATATAAAAACTATATAGTTTTAAGGTAATTTATTAATTCTCATGCAATTTATACGTTATAAAAAATGAACATAAATTATTTATTCCTTTTTTAGCAGAAAAGTAATGATCCGGTAATGTCAAGGTTGTACACCAAGCAGGCGAATATCATGCTTTGATTCCTGGTGATGAATTTATTAATATGCTACTGTTTTGTATCCCTAGTAGAAAATGAGAAATTAATGACTAAAATCAGGCTATAAACGACTATTTTTGAGTCGGTGACTAATAGTAGCAAATTTCCACTATCTTATAGCTAGTCGTATTTCACTAGTCATTAATAGCTTGAATTAGTAGACAATGATTTAGTCATTGATAGACAATGCTTTAGTCATTGATAGTCAATGATTTAGTCATTGATTTAGTCATTGATAGTTAATGATTTAGTCATTGATAGTTAATGATTTAGCCATTGATTTAGTCACTGAGTTAGTCATTAATTTAATCGTTGATTTAGTCGCTGATTTAGTCATTGATTGCAACCATTAATGACCAAATATACGATTAAATAAATTACTAGATGTTAACATATTAATGACTAAGCTAAATACGATTAAGATATGGGAAATTAGCTACTAATAGTCGTATATATGCGAATTTAGTCGTTTTTGTAGTCACAAATTTATGATAGGGCATAGATGACAAACTTGGAAAAACACAAAGGCTTAAAATGGCTGGATAAAAGGAAACAAAAGCTGTAAATTCCATATTAGCAAGAGGTAAAACACAATTATTAAAAGAAAATTACTAATATCCAACAACAAAAGAAGAAAAAACTCACCCTTGGCCTCTGAAGGAACCAAAAATGTGCTTCCCTCTGAAGTACTCTGAAATCCTTGCACCTTTGGGCCAGAAGCATTATTAGATAGTCCATTAATATTCAATAGTTCATGTCCATTTGTGGTTTCCAAAACATCTTGTCCATTTTCCCACTCCCTCTGCAATTGCTTAGACGATGCCAAATTGGGAGTAGAATAATGGCTTGATCTTTCTATAGAACCTTCTAACCTTGCAAATAAAAATCTTGACTACTTGCTATTCTGAGACTTCCATGAACTTGATATTTCCTTTGATATCCCATTGCATTTATCAGCCTCAACAAGGAGCAAATTTGCTAAATTGTGAAGACTATTTAATGCACTATCATCTGAATTAAAATTCAAAGACAATATGTTTGAAATTATACTGTTTTCTCCAACATCTGAGCCATTCATATAAACTTCTGGTAGGATATTACACACCAGATTCTCCAAGCATTCTAGCTTTCCAGAAATGGCATTAGAATCTCTAGCAATTTCTACTTTCTCAGGAATTTGAAAACCAGTACTTGTACTTCTATCGGTTGCATATAACATAGACTCATTTTCAAAATTTTGGATAGATCTTGTACTAGTATATTTTCCAGCTTTTGAAACTAATCTTTCCTCTAACGTAGGCTCATTTTCACAATTTTGGATAGAACCTGCACTACTATTTTCAGTAGTTGAAACTAATCTTTCCTCTGCTTTATGATCAGTAACTCCAAAGTTGTCACCATCACCATTTATGGTGCAAGTATTTACATACTTTTGATGAAGAGAACAATTTTTAGAACTATAATCATCCACTGAAAATTGGACTTTTTCCATAAAGGGTGGCATTTCTGCTTCTGAAGAAATAGCATTAGAGCAACCTTCACCATATGGTTCTACAAAGCGTTCTTCATAATTGTTTTGATACCTATCATCAAATGGAGACCTTTATAGACAATTCTCAACATGGTTTCTTGAAAGCATTCTACTGCCTTTATTTAGAGCAACAACATTCACTTCCCTATTGCTTTGAACAACAGATTTTCTTTGAGGGACAAAGATTGGAAAGCTATATTTAGAAAGTCCAACAAAGACAATACCAGATGACACTGAAGCTGCACTTGTTCTTTCACTTCTTGTTGTTTCAGTGTGCCCACTGCCCAGCTCAGATGAACCCTTGTGTGTGTTAGAGGAGAAATTCTTCAATAGACTTTTAAAACCTTCATGACTCCTACATTTCATGGTAGGATCAACTAAACTGGCATTCTTTCCATGGAAATCTTCCCCAACGGTATTTACATGTGAATTTAATTTTATATATGTTCCACTTATTGCATTAGGTTTGGTATCAATATCATTTTTAGATATAAACGTTGATGACTTCCCCACCCTTATTGACCAACAGCTTGCCATGATAAGAACTCAACCCTGATGCCGCAACTTCCACCACCAAGGCAGGGAGATTTAATGTTGGAGACACTGAAAGTGACTGAGATGAATTTGTTTTAGGATTAGAGGATCCCTGAACAATTGGGATCCTCATACTAAATTATTTTTCCTGTGTAGCATGGGAGCCCCTGCAACAACCATTAATGTCTAAATATTCAGTAAGATATGTAATATTCAACCACAAACTCCTAAATCATATGTAAGCTTATGTTCACTAAACTTAATGTGTAATGTTACTCTACACCTATCCAGGGGGTTTCTATAAAACTAAACAAATATTCCATGACAAGAAATAGATTTCATAGCAAGATGCTCTAGCTGGCAATACAACTGATCTTCCAGCAGCTCCACTGGCAAGGAAATTCTCACCATTACCTCCTGTGTTCTAGTTTCACATGGAAATATGAACAGGTATATATTATTAGGAAATGAAAATGAAGCCATGTATAAAGAATCTAGAAGACAATCACTGAAGTAAAACATAAGCTGTCTAAAGAAAATACACATTAGCTTCTATACTAATGATTATTTAGGATTGAATCAGAAGCTATTAAATAATCTAATATGGAAGCATAGAAAAGGATGTCTCCACAGATATCAATAACAAATGCTAAAGATAATTGGACGGAAGTACAATATACTAAAATCCTAAAGTCACTTATAGGAGCCAGTGATTTGCTCAATTTACTTGAAGAAGTTGATCCAAGCAAGGAAACCTTTGCCACGGGTGGAGGTAAACAAAGTCCCCAGTATTTCTGTGAAGGACTTGTAACATAATAGAACTTCTGAGTTTTGCTGCTAGAAAAATAGGACATAGAAAATAAAAAATCATAAAAGATAAATGTGAAATATTTTTTAAAACAATTTTGGAAACTTGTTTGGACCAAACAAGATGAAGCCAATCTGACCATTGAAGGAAACGTGTTTGGACCAGACATTGGTGAGTTGACAAGCAGCTCAGATGATCGAGCAGCGGTTAATATGTGGAGTGTCAAGGGGCTCAAAGAGAGAGTCTTTACATTCAAAATTGTCAGACATTTTAGGAGATGAGTTTGAGAATACAAGTGAGAACAAACCTGAGTATGAGAATATAGGCAAGAAGAATCAGCAAGTTTATGAATAGTCAGTGATGGATTTGAGAGAAAACACTAAAGAGCTACCAATTTTGTCAAATTTCTGTGAGCAACATGGTTCATTGTTTGCGGTCAATTCCTCCTCATTCATGGATTGCAGGCATGCAGAAAACAAGTATGTTGAGTATGTTCCCATGATTGGGGCTTGTTCCTATCCTTATAACCTAGCACCAAATAAAGATTCAATACCACAAGTAAATGCTGGAAACAAGAATAGCAGAAATGAAGGTTTGGGTTTTCAAACTGAAGGAGCAGAAAAGTCTCAGGATGAAATGTTGTTGAACTCTCTATGGGCAGAGCAGAAGAGATAGAAAGGATGAGCACTAGCAACTTTTTGGAGTCTCGGGATAGAAGAGAAGGGAAAAGAGCCAAGCATCAAAGCACGGTGATAATGCTCCCTGAAAGGAGATATTTTGATCGTTTTGTTCAATCTCAGCATGAAGCAAGCATTGTTTTTGGTCAAGTAGACACTCAAATGTTAGATTCTGTATGGGACGAAGGTGATGGTGGTAGCCAGGAGAAGCAGCTGGACAGGGTTTCACAGGAAGATATTATTTGTCCAGAAATGCAAGGACTGTCAGAGTTATGCTTGTTTAAAAGAGATGAGAACAATGTGCAAGAGGCTTCCCATTATGTTTTTATGACGATGAATATAAAAATAACAGAAGATTGTACATCAAATGAGAAGGAAGAAAAAATGTCTATTAGCAGCAAGAACTGAATTGAGGCATAGAATAAGCAAGGAGGAGATTTGTGTCCATTCACAAGGATTGAAAATAGGTTGGAAAATGCCACCTTGGATGTATCTTCTCATCAAGAGAGAAAAGATTTTAAACACACTCAGATTCAAGGGATGGCAGAATTTTTATTACATGAAAATAAGAAAGAAAATGTGGAGGAACAATTCATTGAGCCTTATGAGGATTGTGTTGTTGTGGAGGAATTAAGTGGAGTCTGAGGAAAAGGTGCCCAGGAGGCTATTTTAGGAGCGGCAATGAGAGGAAACCCAGAATCTTTGTTAGATGAGAGTAATCAGACACATTCAGTTGTTTCACCTAAGCATAATATTCTGGAAGACATCGAGGAAATGCCAGATTTGATATTTGATGTAAGCAAGGAATATTAGACAACAATGCATGCCAAAGTGCCTTCTCAGTAGGATCATTTAGCAGGAAAAATGCAAGGAGTGCTAGACCAATTAGTAGATGGGGAGAAACAGTGCACCTTTGCAGGTTGCCTTAATAATCTGGATGCAAGTGATAACACAGAAGATAAAATGCGTGAGTTTTCAAGAAATAGGGATAGGTTAGTTGAGGGGGCAAGAGAGAATAACACTGTGAATGGATCTTCTCATGAAGTGATAGATGATTTGGGACATACATAAAGCCATTGGGTGTCAGGTTCTGTTGTGAAGCATGTTAAAGAGGAGTCTCCCTTCAAAGTGTTCAAAAGGTAGAAATGAGAGGAGGTTTAGATAACCTACTAGATGAAAGAAGTGAGTATGCTGGAGTAACTGCACATGAAGATATTGCATTTGTAAATCTTCACAGGATGTTGGAGTTGGTGATTGATGTACATGATGTAGAGATGCATGTGACACAGGTTGACTGCAAGAATCTAGTAACTGAGGAAGTTTGTTTAGTGTTGGATTTTATATTGGATGAGAAAAAAGAAGTGAAAGGCAGTCATGATTTGTGTGAGGCATGGGATGAAGAGAAGGAGAAGATTACAAAGTATCTAATAATTGGGGATTTTCTGAATGTGGAACCACGAATTTGTAATATGGGTAGATACTCTCAAGAAAATGATGCTATTTTTGGATGTTGAGAAATTCAGGGAACATTAAAGTCGTTACTTGGTGGGACTGACATGGATAATGTGGGGAAGCATAGCACAGAGGCATTACAGGAAATTGCTTCTTTGGTGGAAAAGCAAGGAGTTTTGGATTTCTCACCCTGTAGAAGCATTGTGAAAATTGCCATGTCAGTGGAAAAATGAATAGTTTTGGATTTTTTACTAGATGAAACCGCTGAGAGAGATATAAGAATGCATACTTCATATGCTCTGTATGAAGCTTCCGCAACAGCGAATCTACAAAGAATGTCGTTGTATGCATGTCATGAGAAAATTTTAGTGAAACATTCAAAATATTTCGAGGAAGAAATGGAAGAAATTCCTGATCATTTTGCAGGGAAATACGAAGCAGGGAAGAATTTCATAGGTGCTTATCAGGATGTTGTCTTAGAGATTAAACTTACCAGGAATGTTGAGTTCAATTTTGGATGAAGGTAGGCAATCTATTCCACTGAAGCATGCTATGGATTCAACCGAAGCAAACATCACATTGGTCGAAATGCAAGATGTTTCAAAACCCTTTGTTGATCTTAGTGAGAATCATCAAAATTAGGATTTTGAGGGTTTAGAGGAAAATCATTTGGATGAAGCGCGATTGCTAGGCCATGATAATGAGAAGATAGTACCCAATTTTCTATGGATTCTAGAAAAGTCTCAAATTGCATATGTGCTTACCAAAGGAAAATCTCTAAACAAAGTTCAAGATAACAACCATGACGAAAATAATGTACTATTGAAAGAGTCGGGATATAAATGTAAAAATGTGAAGGAATTGGAGTTTCCAGTCGTATATGTGCAAATGGAGAACAATAATGAGTATGTTAAGACACAACAAGAATTTGAGGCCAAAATCCGACGGCTACCATGTCTGAAATTCCACACTAAACTGTCGGGTATTCAACGCCCTCAGCTTTTTTTGTCATCGGTGGGATAACGTTGGATAGTCAACAGGGAAGACGAGGCCATCGGATTTCCTACGACAAGGCCGTCAGATTTCCTACGTAAAGGCCGTCAGATTTCCTACGGCATGACCGTCGGATTTCCTACGGCAAGGCAGTTAGATTTCCTACAGCAAGGCCGTCGAATTTCCTACGGCAAGGCCGTCGAATTTCATACGACAATCTACCATTGGAGTCACAACAATTTCATCGAATTGACATGAAATCTGACAACAGCTTCTAGAAATTGAACGTCGGATAACCGACAGGATATTGTATATTAATAAAAAAAAATTGTATTTAGTGGCAAGTTTACTTTGAGATATGCTATAGATATCATTGTCTTTTGATATATTTTGGTGGATGTGTTTAAGTTATAATACATCATCAAGACCAAAGATATGTAGGTCTCTTCATTTGAAAGAGGATTCAACACAAAAGGAATCTATTTAACAAAGGTGCTAATAATATAAATCATAATCTTCCCATCATATCTTTATTGCAACCTACAACTGATCCAGGAGGAAAAGATTGCAAGAGCTTTATCACATGAGATCAGTTAGGCAAAGAATTTAATAGGGGCAAGCAATCAACTTTAGATAAAATTTTGAATATGAATTATACACAAACATGGGGATTAATCAAATTTTTTATCAATATCCTTTGCAAAATGTGATATACCTGGGTTAGAGTATCATTCCTCTGTAATGGGGCAGCTTTTCAAAAGTGGATTTGGTAGAGTTGGTCTTGGATAGGACGGTTATCACACACACTGTTTATTTTTGAAATTGTATCTATTTTGTCTTGATAATTAACCTGTAAATATGGAAAAAGATTGTAAAGGAATATGTTTATCTTTTTAGGCAAAGACAATATTGGCTGATGAAAGTTTACTTTTTGTCTCTTTGGTTGGTGGATGCTTTGGAGGTGAGTTTACCTAACATTCTTGTTCCAAAAATTAACCCAATTCTTAACATGTATTGATATCTTGTTTCAATTCTTGAACTATAAATCTTTTGGAAGCTTCTGCAAAAAGGTATCATGGCATTAATGGGATTCAAGTTAGGAGCTATTATTTAAGAAAGCTCTATTCACCAAGGCCCTATCCTTCTGTGTCATTGACCTTTGAGAAAACTAACATAATGCGAAGTAAACCTTTATTTGATTGGTTGCATCATGTTAGGGATTCAAGACAGGGTTCATATTGTTCTCATGTCACTCTACACAACTAAAGGTGCAGATTCACAAAACAAGAAGGCTCATAGATAACATTTTCAACACCACTGGATAGAAACACAGGTGTCCCATCTCCCTTCTTTGATTTAGTTTATACCCAATTCGGAAAGAGGATTATGGTCAATCCAATATTGGACCAAATTATGGTTGTTTCCTTCTTAATATAATTATTCACAAATTCCAATATGCTGATGATTTGGGGCTTCAACATCATATAGTTGAGGTCTTGTAGTTGCAGAAGCAACTAGGATTCCTTCATTACTTTTGTACTAATAAAAAACTGACAACCAACATTGAGAAAACAAACGTTACAACTTTCAATCTTCCAAAATAAGAGGCTTTGCATATCTAACCTTATAAGTTCTAGGATTCATAAGCAATATAGTGCCCTTGCCACTCACAAATGGTAGCACTTTTCCCTCCATTTCAAGATACTGATCCTGAGATCCATTTATTTGATGCCTGCTCGCACCCAAATATTTTAATAGTTGTAAGGTTAGGTCTGTAATTGAGTTTTTCAGAATCGCTTATGTAAATAAATTACTGGTACTCATGTTTTACAAGACTATTGTAAAGCAAACAAACAATTCACTCTCATCATTGTATCGACCAAGTTCTGAGTCCCTCCATTGATTGTGAACACATTTGTTGATATTTTCCACCTTTGTAAGCCTCAATAGAGGCACCCTTGTAAACCTCAATAGAGGCATGGTTAAAACTTGATACAAAATCAAGGAGGGATTTTTAGGATGGAAGAATGCATTAACAACTTCTTCCTGCATACTTCATCTCACACCCAGCAATATAGAATTTAGTCTGCTAAAGAATATTGTCTCAATAGGATCTTGAGAGTTGGATGACTTTTGATCTCTTAATTTGAGACTTAGTGTCAAGAATTTTAGACTGATTTTGGTATATTGTAATTTAATTTCTAGATTAATACTTGATTAATTTTTAAATTTTTATGTATATTAACATGTAAGAGTGCATGGCACCCTTGTGCCACTACACCTTCACAACCAGTTCGAATCATTGCGTCTCTCTCTCTCTCCCATTGGTTGCTTTTTCCCACTAGTCTATCTCACTCTTTCTTTCACACACACACATCTAGTGTGATTAATGTAATATGAAATTTGTATGGAACAATTCAATTCTAGAATATAAAATTCTTTGCAAAGTCCATATAATATACAATTCAAGTCTTGCTAGCTCCATATAATATACAATCATGGACTATGTATCCTTTGAAATCTACATTCATTAAATTGCATTTGGGAAAAAAATAAGATTCAAAATTTCTTATATAAGCTTTACATTTAAATATTCCCCTCATGATAGTAAACCTTTTGGACACAGAACAATACCTTTCTCATTGTAAGGAAAATTTGTGAGATGTGAAGTCTTATTGTTGCCTTGATTTGGTGGAAGAGCATGCCCAAAAACCAGGAAATTGTCTTCACGTAAACAAACAAGATAGTAACATAATTAGAAATGTTTCTAGATTGACAACATTTCAATATGACATGCATTTGACTTCGATTATGTACCCAATATTTACTTACCTAAGATGCCTGATGTACCCAAATTAATCTGTTGCAGTGTTGCACACTGTTGTTCTTTTGTAGGTGAATAATGGAAATTCTTTCAATATGATGTGCATTTGACTTTGATTATGTACCAAATATTTTCTCACCTGAGAGGGCTAATGTACCCAAACTACTTTGCTGCAGTGTTGCACACTGTGGTTCTTTTGTAGGTGAAAAATAGCAATTCTAGTAAGAAACTGAGGCCAACTTCCCCTGAAATATTGATGTGGTAGTACCAAAATCCATGTTTATATTTTTTTTCTGGTAAATTCAAATTAGGTAGCACCGTCAATGCATGTGTTGCATTTAAAAAATGAATCTTCTCGTTTGGTGGAGGACAGGAGGAAGTATCAACAGGAGGACTATAAATTGAAAAGTGAAATCGGAAAGTATCAGCCAAAAATCCATCAGTATCAGCTCGCTTTATTTTTTTCCGAGAAGAATAAAACCAATTCCATATAATTGAGTTGGAGATGAGCCCTCTCTATTTATTTCTTCATCAAAATCAGGAAGGGAAAGGTTTAGATCATTTTTTAAAATACATTCCACCTTAAGCACTGAACTTTGTGGAGTTTTTAAGCTAAGTTTCAACCACTGGTTTTGATATTCTTCAGTTTCAGTTTGTCCATAAACAAATTTGACATTTTCCGAGTAAAACTTGACCATAATGCATTTTTCTCATTAATATTCGAAGAACCTTCCCTAAGGTCACAATGTGCTTTTACCAATCCAGTATCACAAAGACCTAGATTTTGGACATAGTGATTTGCATAGGGAGAACTTGATGCGCTCTTCCTGCATCCTGTGATGGGTGCACCTGTCTTAGATTTGGTGCTAACTATTCCGTACAGACCAAACTAAGAATAATTACATGGAATTCCCTTACAAACATAACATGAACATGCAGATGGTCTTGTATGACACCCATGTACAACAACAATAATTTCTCCTCCGGAGTGAATCACCTTCATTAGACTCACTTGAATAATGCTCGTGCTTCCTCTTCCTGCTATTACAAGAATGGATATTACAGCAGCAAGTTAAGTTTCGCAGACAACATTGGGAATATGTTAATAACTATGTTCAGTGAAATAAGTGCTTCTTCTTTCAAGACAGACATGTGATTTGCAGGTTAAATTGCACTTTTTCCTTTTGTTTGCTACTTGCTTGGTGCCACAATCATACTTTGAAGTTAAATTACATTTCCCGCAACACCTATCAAGGGATCTAGAGTGTGATTTTCCACTTCTACTTCTTGATGTTGTCCTAAACTTGCTTCTAATCCTGAGTAGAACATATGATTTATGAGCAGAACATAATAACTTGTTCCTCCAAAAGATTTCATAAAATGGTTTACTTAGAGCTTAACATTCAGGGAAAGAGCTATATATTCTAAGCACCATTTCATAGTATAGTGTAATTTAAGGCTTTGAAGCTTTAGCATTCAGATAAAAAAAACTTTAAAAATTGGCATTCAGAGAAAAACTTTAAAAATTAGCATTCAGAGAGAAAAACCATAAAGTCTAAGCCAGTTTCATGATATCATATGAATTAAAAACTTAAAAAAATAGCATTCAGAAAAAGAAACCATACCATCTAGGCCAATTTTATTATATCCTTAAGGCTTAGCATTCAGAAAAGAAAAACTAAACTATGCAGTCTAAGCCAAGCATATTTTATAGAGGCTTGTTCAATTACATCAAGAGGCTGTGCAAAATTTCAAACTTAAATGAAAAACCCTAAAACCTGCTGCTGAGAAGGCAGTCTGTTGTTGTGCATTTTCATTGGCCAACACACAATGTCGGGTATCTGCATCCAAAACCATCCACGTTTGGGTTGGCGGCGTTGGCCAACACACAATGTCGGGTATCTGCATCCAAAACCATCCACGTTTGGGTATCCAAATTTACAGGTAGCATCTTGGATCCCGACATTCTTGGAATAATTGTGACACTGTCCTTTCTGTCGTAGGCTGCTGCTACCCCATCCAAGCCTGGAATTTCAAATTTCCAATGCCTGTCATGTGAAAATTTGGTGACGTTTTCAAGTTTTTGGTGCCTGTCATTTTACGTCCTCGGCAATTTGGTGCCTGTCAAATATATTTTCATTTCTAAGTTTGCTATAAAGGAGCACACACTTTGTTTTTGATTGATACTGAAATACAAACTAATCACTGCTTATTTTTCTTCCAATTGATTCTACTACATATTGCGGGGGCAATTATAAACCTACAGTGGTTTAGAGAAACTCGAGTGCTCATAGAGAGGGGTAATTTATAAATTTTGTTCTTTTGAAAATAAAATAAACAATCTTATTACAAACATTTTAGAATATAATTAAAAATTAAATATATTGTAAAGTACAACTTTTTAAAGATCAAAACTGTAACGCTTCATCTCAGAAATCCCAGAAATACTTTATTGTATTCTATATTAAATCTCATAATACTGAAAGAACAAATAAATTGAAGTTTCTTTTTCCAATTTCTTCTGGGCCGGATTGACAAACCCTCTTAATATAGCAGCAGACTTTTCTGTCAGTACCGAAAAATAAATTAAATCTCTGATTCTACGAGTAAAATTTAACATGAAATCACAGAGAACTAAAAAATGAATAAATCTCGGAATCTAAGTAAATATATAGTTAAAAGTGGACAAATCACACTGTACTGAGAAATTAATTTATCTCGGAAATATTTATCTTTTTCCAATAGAAACAATTGAAAACACGTTCTAATCAGAATAAACGAATTATCTATTAAAAATAAGTTGTAAGAGACAAATGAAATATTTATGCCATAAATGTAATATAATATATAACACAATGTGCTTAAAATATTACCTCTTTTGTTCAATATTTTCATAACCAAAATCCTTCAGGCTTCAAGTGTAGTTATGCTTCATTGGAAAGTCAAAAACTCATCAGTAGATATCTTGCTGCATCCAGCCCAAAAACGTTATATAATTGGTTTGAAAATAAACACAGCTGACTTGAGAAGATTAGGAAGACTTCCCAACTCTCAAAGCTCAAGAACTCTTCTTGACTTTGTATCTCTCCATATTTCATACACTGCATTCCAATCAACAATAGATAATTCAGGTCCATTTAAAGATATTCTCATCAACGCATCTAGTGTATCCAATCCTAACCTTGATTTTCGAATGTCCTTAATGATATTTTGCTTAGAAAATCCTCTTTCACAATCCACTGTACTTGCAGGAATAGTGAGTACAGCTTGCCATAATTTCATTATATGAAGATAATTTGTGTGCCACTGTTTTGTGTTACGAAAGACCTTCCATGCTTCTTTCATTGAGAATCCCTCACAAGCCAGATTTAATGAATCGACAAAAGGGTGCAACTCTCTTTTGCAGGCTTTAAAATCAAACAAACATACATTTCTCACATCATTTGATATGGTATGTTGCAAATGTTGAAATAGTTTATAAAGCCAATGCTCTGGATTTTTCTCACGACTGTGACGTTCTTCCGGATAATAACAAGGACTGAACAATTTTGCCGCATTAAAAAGATGGAGATCTGGAAATCTTTCATTCAAAGAGTCTATGAGAGACTCAATATAGCCTTCTGTGAGTTGCTGACAAGTCTCTTGTGTGCCTTCTATATGAGGTTTCATAGTTTGCTTCCTATCATTATAATCAATATCCATAGTTGGAATAGAGATATATTGCAACTCATGTCTATCTATGAGTACTCCTTCATCTTTAATTTCAATGTATCCATATTGTGAATCACAAAGAAATTTTGAAAGGTATGTTGTACCTTCTGCAAATGTTTCTTTTCTCAAAAACCATCTTGACATTGTACTTATAGTTACTTCAAGAGCCAACCCAATAGTTGTAATGTCTACATTTTCTGCTTGAAAAGTCTTGTTTAACTTATTCAATTCACCCAACACATCAGCTAGCATATGCAAACAAAATTGAATGGAATAAATTCGTGTCTTATCATACCATGATGAAGTTTTTCTTTCATTTTTCCACAATGTTAAGATTGCCGCCATAAGCTTCACAAGCCTTATAATAACTTCTCCCCTTGATAACCATCTCACGGTGTGTATTTGTAGCACATCAAGAACATCGATTTGCATGACATTAAGCAAATCATTAAGTTCATTGCTTCTCTTTGGTGAGTTTTGAATCCAAGAATATACCTTGTTTGCAATTTTTTCAACATATAATAATTCTGGTATTTTTTTAGAGGCATTTGCTGCTGCTAGAGACTCACGATGAGCTACACAATGAACTATAATAAGGTTTGGAATGTCTTTTTTCAAATGTGAAACAAAACCATTTTCATGTCCAATCATTGCTGAAGCCTCGTCTGTAGAAACAGCTATCAAATATTTATAATGAAGGCCTCTATCATTTATTAATTGATTGACGCTATCATAAATCGTTTTCCCTTTTCCATCCATTACATTTTTCAGCTTCATAAATTGTGAAATGGGTGGCCCAAGACCTTTTGAATCTAAATATGTAGCATAGACAACAAGATGTTGGTCTAAGCTTCGATCGGTACTTTCATCAACCATTAATGAGAAGAAAGGACTATCCATCATATTTTTTATCTGAACCTGTTCAAGGTGTTTTGATATGCAATAGATAAAATCATTTGCAGATTTTCTATTTGTGTACGAGGAGTACTTTTGAGACTTTGGCATATCTGGTGTTTTTGCATCTATGAGAAATTTGCATAGTTTTTCATACTTTGATAAAGATAAATCTTCTTGGCACACAAAACATGATACTTTCATGGTAGAAATAACTCTTTCCTTATTAGCATTTTCCACTTGTCTAACATGCTTTGGAATTGGCTTCATATTTCTCGCTAATGCACTAATCCATCTTGCCTTAGCATCTTTATGTATTAGTGATTTTTCATGAGTAACAAGAGCATCATGTTGTAAAGTTGTACAACCATTTCCTAGACCCCATGGTCCAGTCATCCTATACTTCTCACAGTAGCTATATTTCATATATATTTCATCATCCCGCCTCACATAATTCAACCAATCAAACTTATCTAACCATTCCATACGAAATTTTATTTTTGTTTGCACTTTCATTTTCTTGTGATTATCAACCTCTTATTCAACTTCATTTGTTTCTTCATCAGATAAACTTCCAAATATTTCATCAAATTGTTGCTGTAATTGAGTATTATAAACTTCTTCGCTTGTGTTTGAATCATTTTCAATATTGGAAGTTTGTCCTTTTTTCCATCCATACATGTCTCCAATTGTGAGTTGGATTT
>LPNX011024703.1:5619-30312 GCA_001517045.1 Pseudotsuga menziesii
GATTCTATATTTATATACCAAACAGTGAAGCACTTCTTCTTTAGATGTAACCAAATCTGATTCCCAATTTGGAATAAATGAGGAATATGATGCTTGTTGTGTCGATCCTTAGCATTTTTCTTCACTCATTGCAACATTTCCTGTGCTTTCTTCTGGATGTTGTAGATTTGATCTCTGAACTTTAATTCTTTCTCTGCTTCTCGTCCTTCGAAGTCGGCATCATTCGACATGTCGAAGAACTTATTAAGTCGATAGGAATTGAGGGTTGAAATCCAAAATATATCTTAAGTGGACTCTTTCCCATAGATCTGTGTTGAGAACTATTGTAGTTGTGTTGTATGTATAGAAGGTTGCCATTCCATGTTCAACGATGCTTATGGTTATACATGCGAAGCAGTTGTATGACTAAGCAATTTACAAATTTTGTTTGTTCATCTGTCTATGGATGAAAGGCTGTCAACAAAGAAAGTATCGTGTCGATATTTTGCCAGATATTTTTCCAAAAGGTGCTAGCAAATATATCATATTTGTCGAAAATAATGGTCGTTGAGAGGCCATAATGTTTCCACACGTGTTCAAAGAAGAGATAAGTAGTTTGTTGTCCTGTGATAGTCTTCTTGCATGGTATGAGTATAGCCATCTTGGAAAATATCTCTACTACTACCAATATCATGTCATGCTGATGTTTGGTAGTAGGATATCCCATTAAGTAGTCCATAGAATTAGATTCCCATGGTCAACTAGGAACTGGAAGAGGTGTATACAGTCCTTGTCATCAATTCAGCAGTTTAGAAATGGCACAAACCACACACAATTGAATGTACTTGTTGACATCAAATTTAAGTGAAGGCAAGTAGAAATAATTTTGGAGGATAACAAGTGTTTTTCATACTCCAAAATTTCATTCGGTCTTGCTATAGTGCGTGTCCCAAATGAGATTCTTTCGGTGCTCACCGATCAGTACACAAAGTTGTCCAAGATTGTATAGCAAGGTGTCCTTTAGGAAGTAGTGGTAGTAGACAACGTGTTGGTCTAAAGCTATTGATATATTGTAGAGAATTCAAAGTCTAACAAATACAATTATTGACAAGTAGTGGTGTCATAACCCTGCATACTCATCACTGTAGACAATAGAGTAATGGGTGGTCTGCTGAGACAATCAACATCGGCATTGGGTTTTCCTTTTTGATACTTGATTACCAACTGAAATTGTTGTAGGAAATTAATCCATTTGAGTTGTTAGGTTTTTTGTAGTTTTGAAGGGGATGAAGCGAACTGCAAAGGTTTATGGTCAGTGAGGATGACTGTTTCCTTCTCTTTGACTACTTCTTCTCTTTTCTTCTTCTGTCCCAGCATCCTTCCCTTTTAGTTGATGTTCCTTCCTATGTCATAGCTCCTTCCTCTTCTCCATACTTAGGCATACTTCTACATGAATTCTTCCCTAATGTTTCGAGGGCCAATATACCTCACCACAGGTGCAATTTCTCTTCGTATTATATGCCTTATTTATGTGAGAAGCCTCGTGCTATGAACCTTTCCTTGTATTTCTTGATGCTTCCATCTACAACATTCTTGATCTTGTAGATCCACTTCAAAGACATGAGAGACTTCTTTTTTGGTCTTGGAACTATCTCCCAGAAATAATTTTTCATTATCGATTGATATTCCTCGATCATAGCATCCTTATAATATTTCTTTTCTGCGTCCTCTTCATAGGTGGAAGGTTCTATGTCAATGATGTCACACAGTAGGGCCACATAGCTATTGTAGGTATTTTCCCTTTTTCTCTCTCTATGTATTCCGTCTAGAGCATCATACATTTCTGCTTCTTGTATGAGCTCTTGTTCCCATGCTGGTTTCCTCTTGTGGGATTTGTTCTCAAGGATTGTCTCTACTGTCTCTTGTGCTTCTACCATGCTATGATCTTGATGGTATTCTAGAATTTCTTCTCCAATTTCCATATATTTTCCTCTTGTATCTTCAAGTTCCTCAAACTATTGAATAGGTGTCCTCCTAGATCTAAAGTATGTTGAGTCTTGATTAAAGGTTAAATCTCTACCAATGTCAATATTCTTTAATCCTGGAAAGTATATTCGGTAGGCCTTTGATGAATCATTGTATCCTACAAATATACCCTTCTTCCCAGAAGGATCAAATGTAATCTTTTTCTCCTTTGGGATATTTATGTACACTAGGAAACCAAATATTCTCAGATGGTTGACTTCTAGTTTATCTCTTGAGAAATCCTCTTCAAGAGTATTTTTGTCAAGTACTTAATGAGGAGTACGGTTTTGTACACATAGAACTGTCCTTATTTCCTTCACCAAAAGGTGCATAGGAAGATCCTGGTCATGTAGCATTGCTCTTGCTACTTCCATGATGGTTTGGTTATTTCATTCTGAAACCCCATTCTGATGAGGATTATATGCAGTGCTCAACTCCCTCTTTATCCCGGGCTCTCTTGGGATTTCCTTGAATTCTTTTGATTTGAATTCACCGCCATTATATAACCGTAGAGTATTGATATTCATATCGGTCTGGTTCTCGACCAAGGCTTTATATTCCTTGAACTTATTGAAAACTTCATTTTTCCCTTTCAAGAAATATATCAAAGTCTTACGTGAGAAATCATCGATAAACAAAAAATAGTACACATACCCACTTAATGAGATAGAATACATAGGTCCACATACATCCTAGTGTACTATCTCAAGTAATCCTTTGGCCTTGATCTCACTGCTAGGAAATGTATTCTTTGCATTCTTTCCTTGTGCAAATCCTTTGCAAATTCCTTCATGCTTTTCCTGGATCTCTAGAAGTCCAGAGACTGCTTTGATTCCATCGGTAGTGCTCTATAGTGCTCATGTGAAAGCCTTCTGTGCCATAATTCACTTAGTTCAACTGACTCATGAACCAATGATTTTTCAGGCTATCCCTTTAGCTTGTACAAGCCTATGTCTTCTTCTCCATTCACTATTGCATCATCTATTGTCTTCCCTCTAGTCCACATTAGAAATTTTCCATCGACAAATGCAACCGTAATTCCCTTTGCATTTATTGCATATATGAAGAGAAAACTCTTCTTCAATCCTGGACCATATAGCACATCCTTCATCTTTAAGGATTTCCCAGAGTCGAGCTTGTATGAAGCTACTCCACTCCCTTTTATGGGGTATTGGAAATCATCCCTAAGTTTCACCTTGTGAGGCAACTCATGTTTAGACATATTAACGATTGCTTCCTTGTATCTCGTCATGTGTTTAGAAGCTCCACTATCCAAAAGCCAATCATTTCTTCTGTGTGATAGAGTTCTGATAAGTGCTGACATTAGTACATACTCTTCATCTAAATCATCCTTCTCTCTTCTGGATCTTTTGTTTGTTGGTTCATTGTCTTTGGCAACATGAGCATGGTGTCTCCTTTTCCCGATGGGAAAATATCTTGCAAAGTGTCCCTTTTCATCACAAGTATAACATCGAACATTTGAAGGATCTCTCTTGGTATTCTTTTGTTTCTTGTACTTCTTCTTGTTGTGGTGAAAGTTCTCCTTCTTCTAAATTCTCTTCAACTACTTCAAGTTGTTCTTTGATTTGAGCAACCCTTGTGAAATAAGACTGTATAATATCAGAGTTTTGTATCTTCACATTCTTCAACCGGTTCCTCAAAGTCATCTTTATGTTGATGTTCTTTCCTTCGAACATATTTTTCAAAGCATCATATACTTCCTTTGGAGTCTTGAATGAATACACATGGGAGATGATGTGATCCTTAATAGAATCTACAATGATTCTCTTAGCCTTAGACATGCTTCTCTTATGAGCATCCCATTAGAGGAATTTTGAGGTCTAAAATGGGCCTCCTAAGGAAAATAATAAAATAATAGTTAAAATAATAAAATCATATTTATTAATTTTGGAGGAAAAAAGAAAAAAACTACTTTTTATGTTCGTATCATTCAACATATCTCCTTGTTTTTTTACTCAAATTTCAATCGAGAGAGCTCATTGGATGCGGAATTTAATTCCGCATCCAACGAGTACCCAAACTGCATACTTTTGATGGGCCCCGCTACCCCAAAAACAAGAAATACCTGAAAACACATGATGATGACATCATTATCACGTTATTTAAGGTAATTCTTGTTTTTGGGGTAGCAAGGTCCATCAAAAGTATGCAGTGTGGGTACTCGTTGGATGTGGAATCAAATTCCACATCCAAAAAGTTCTCTCGATTGAAATTTGAGTAAAAACACAAGGAGATATGTTGAAAATACAAACAAAAAAAGTAGTTTTTTTTATGACAAATATGTCAATTCAACCATCATAGTTGACTCATTTTATTGGAATTCTATTGGTTCTTGAATTCCAACTCACAAGAACTTATTGTTGGCACACTTTCTTATAAGGCCCATTTTAGACCCCAAATTTCCTCTAATGCTTAGCCTCATCTCCCTATGGTTCTGGAACCTCCTTAGTGATGTACTGATCTGGATCATTTTCTTCAAGGATCGGGGAGATTATGTACTTCCATGCTCGGAAGTGATCATCCCCTCCAAGATTGTCCTAAAGATGAGTATGGTGAGTTATATTTTCAAATGAGAACCTCAAATGGAAACAACAATGATTTAGATCTTACTGATTTGAGGTGTCTGACCTGGTTTTGGAGATGGCTAACCTAGGGTTTGTTATAGAAACCCTAAATTTCCAAACTTGGAGTTTGGGAATTCTATTTGGACAAAAATATGTTCCTTCTTAAGGCGAGCTGCTCAATGGGGTCACTTTCTGAAGACTAAGGTGGGAAGCCTTCATAACTTGATGCCCTAGTTTCTCCCGACACTAGTGACAGGGTCAAAAATGAAACTTCTTCAAATATGAAACTGCTTCCACCAAACAATGCACCCTACTGAGGTGAGTTATCCTATCCCTCTTTTATTGATGATCTATGGAGAGAACACCTTGAACTATGAAGCCCTAGTTTCTGGAGCTACATAGTGCCTTCTTTAAGAGAAGCTCTGATACCATGTTAGTTTTTCTAGATATTATTATCTTAATTACCATATTTTTTTGAAAGAATAACAAGTACAACTAGATGCATAAGATATCACAGATACACAAGACACAAATACTTTCACTGGGGATACCAGAAAGGAGAAAACCGTATAAACTTCCTCAGAATAATATAGTCACACAGATTGTGTCATAAGATGATCAATCCCAATAGTAAAAAAATTTCAACATCTATATATCGCCCCTCCCTTCTCTCTCTATATATCACATGCGAACTTGAGTGAGTGTGAGGTGTGTATAAATGTTGTAGGGAAACTCCCTATTTATACTAATCAAGTGATTTGCCTATTACATTACAGGGGCCAACCTGTTACCCTAACAGGGCCAAATTATCCTATAGAGACTCCAAATACACATTACATGATGTTACACTAGGGACCATTTCTCTGACTTAAAATAGAGGTTGTGCCTCAAGGTATAGACACAATAAATACATCCCGTAAGGAGGAAAACACGTCTCCAATGGGTGTACGACAATATACAATGATAATATACATCAGAATATCTTCTGAAGTTACAAATACATCAACAACGCTCACTCTTAACAATATGAATACAAAAGTATGACGAAAGGGCCTATTTATCATAAGCCTGAGGGAAAGAACCCTAAATTTCCAAACCATAACCCTAGAAGATGAACCGTCATAAGTTTGCAGCCCCAAGGTGGTTATTTGAACAATTAAATTTCTGGGGTCATAACATTTGCATACGATCTCCATTTGGGGTGCTTGATAGACCATTGGGAAGTTATATCTGATATTTACAACCTAAAAAAAGGAAAAATGCATTCCATTGGAAACCATCCCCCCCCACCCCCCGAATCTCCAAAAAACATTGTTTCGTTCCTTAAAATGGCCTCGAAAATTTAGGACTAAAACAAAATTAGTAACAATTATTAGGAAACTACCAAAATGGACAATTATTTTGAGCTAGTGGAATAGGTGGTTCGCCACTGTTATCCATTTGGATCATTCCTCCACCCTTAGGAAGAAATGGTCTCCATTGAGTTAAATCCCTTATCATATGTGGAACTGTGGCTTGTGTTGAGATCCTGGTGCGACATTTACTAAAGTGAAAAGGCTTCCTTTCTTTGACATCTTCAAAGGGTTGTAGTTTCTATTGATGGATGGATTGGGGATGTTCAACAATTTTCTGTTGTCGTGTTATTCTTCCTGGTGGAGCACCTTGAATGCGTTCCCTTGGACTGTATAGGTACTCGGATAAATGAGTAAACAATGATTTTGTTTTCTTCTTGTTTCTGCTAAGTAGAGGAACCCTCCACATACATTGTGGGGGTATCTGTGACATGAGGTTCTCCTTCAAAGGCAATTGTGAAGAGGGAGAATTTCCCGGTGTGCGAGATTATATTCCTACCCTATGAGACTGTGACAGGTGCATGTTTATATGTTATCCGATAGATTTATATTCCCAATGTGACAATGAAACTACAAGGTTGTGATTCATATACAACATGGTGGTTCCACATATATGGTTTTCCTAAAAGAACATCACAAAATTCAAGTGGGACCACATCACATAGTAACTCGTCTTTGAATGGATTGCTGTCGTATGGTAAGCGACACTAATGAATGACACAAATACCTCATCATTGTCTTAGCTAACCAATGGTGTATGGTTGTGGGTGTGGTGTTGTCAGTAGATGCAATCTCTTGATGACTTCTATTGAGATCATGTTATTTTGGTTGTCGTTGTAAGCAAAAAAATGAAGGGAGGTTCCCTTGATCCACATCTATGAGTGGAAGAGGATCTCCTCTACCTCTGACTCTTCAGGTTTCTCTGCTTCAATCCATGTGGTAGAAAAAGTGACACTGGCTTCTACATCAATAATATGCTTCCCTTGTTCGGTAGCTATGACATTGGGTTCTAAATTAGAATCAAAATTGGGATATGATTCTAAAGCTTTGATCTCAACCACCAATGATTTTTTTAAGAGACATTCATCAATTTTGTTCCAAGGTATTTTATGGAACTCACACTACTTCCCGGTGTCCTTCTCTATCTTTATGTTCCCCTTCTTTGCTTATGATTGGGACTGGTTGTCCTTTCCTTGTCCCATGTTCTGCAAGCCAGAGTTTCCCTTACTTTGCGTCTGCGTAGTTCTAAGGTCCCACTTGTTCTTTTGCTAAAATGACAATGTTTACATCATACCAATAGTCATATCCAAGTGAAGATATTTCCAAGAAGTCCATCTTTATTTGTATGTATCGATGTAGGACATTGCAATATTTTAGTGCCAGGTTCCACTCGGAGTCCTTTATACCTAGCTTCGTGCACAAAGTATGAAATTTATTGGTGTACTTTGATAGAGTTTTGTCTCTCCCTTGAGGTAAAATGCTCGATTTTATGGTTTGGTCATCATATTTTCCCACAGGGTAATGTTGTTCCTTACCAACATCTATAAAAGAGGACCAAGTGGGATTGGTCTCAAACATTCCATACTTGTCTGATGAGTTTTTCTTAGAATAAGTTTTCCACCAATTTTTGACATGGGGGAGGGCCTTGAGGAGCACAAATGTGACATTTTCCTTGTTAAAAAAATTGTGGACAGAGAAATAACCTTCTAGAAGATTCAACCATTTATCTAGGGAATCAACATTGATTTGGACTTCAAATAAAGGGATATCAAAGTTAACAAGTACCTTGAAGGGAGTTGCATATATGAAATGGCGGCTTGTTGAAGGTTTTGATGAAATTTTCATTGATGCCAACATGGAATTGTAGTGGCCCCATAGGTTTTCATTGATTCCACTAACTCTCACTTGTAGTGCCTTTCCCATTACATGGTGGTTTTGTGCCTTGAAGCACCTTGTACCCAATTGACAAGGTCCTTGTACCCACAAGGTTGGATCTTGTAGCCACCTCCTTGTTGAAGATGCTAAAGACCCTATTGATGGTGTTGAAGAACCTAGAGATGGTGTTAAAGAATTTGTGTATGGTGGTGAAGACCTATATGGGTTGGAGAAGCATTAATGGCCCATTATGTGGTCATTCATGCTATGATGGTGTCATGCTACTCTATAAGAAGGTCTAGCAAAACCACAAGTGATGTCATGATGGATCTTGACCCTTGGAGGTCTCCTGGTGTGGTTAAGGTGGTTGAAGAAGCCTATGAAGACCCTTTCTTGATGAAGAATCCCAAAAGAAGACCTTGGACCCACATTTGATGGATTAATGGTTGTTAAAGGTGATGATGTGGTCATTAAGGACTTGATGAAGATCTTGATTCTTGTGTATCCCTTGTTGGGGTCATGTAACCCTTGGAGATGGTAATTATGCATGAGAACGTTTGAAACCCACATAAATGGTGGCATGATGACCCTTGGACACTATATGATTATTGATGGTACATTTGGAAATGATTTCAGTATTGGAATCCATACATATGGTGGTTTTTAATCCCATGATTATTGGATCCTTTGAAATGATAGAATATTTTGTCATGATGCCCTCATCACTTGGTGATGGAGTCCTATGTGATGGGATTGAAGTCCATGGAAAGTATCTTATTTAAATATTATATTGTATCTTTGAAAAAATCCTTGAAACCATTGCATGCGGTGCCTTGGGTCTTGAACGCACTCACTTGGTAGCTTGTTGGTGATGTATGAGACTCTTTGTGGTTATATGGCTATTGGGATGTAAATGGAGGTAGAGCACATGGAAGTTCCTTGATAGAGAATCATGCTTTCCAAATCATACGGCTGAACCCTTCAATAACTAGCAGGAAAAGGAGAGGTGAGAGGGGACAACCTTGCCTGATTCTTCTAGAGGCACCAAAGAATCCAGAGGGGGAGCCATTAATAAGTACATAGAAGTTAACAGAGGAGACACAACCCATGATCCATTTGACAGTAGGTAAGGGAAGTCCAATATAGAGAAGAATGAGCCGTAGAAAGGTCCAATTGACCGGGTTAAATGCTTTAGAGATATCAAGCTTTAGAACTATGGCCTCTTTTTTTGTTTTTTATGGAATGTAGAATTTCCTGGGTGACCCCAATAGGCTCCTGGATCAGCCTATTCCTTAGGAAACCAAATTGTTTGGGGGGGAATTTCCTTGGATAAATTGGGCTTGAGTCTAAACGAGATAATATTAGTAATGAGTTTATAGACAAGATTACAGAGTGAAATAGGTTGGTAGTCAACAAAAGTATGGGCGTGATCGGTCTTAGGGATAAGGGTAATGAAAGTGGTATTCACAGACCCACAGACCCTACCTTCCAGACGAGAGAGCTCAAGAGCCCTAAGTAGATCCAATTTCACCAGGTCAAAGAAGACTAAAAGAAAGTCAATAGGCCATCCATCCGGACCAGAACTACGATATTTCCTAAAACTTTTCAGTGCAGTCTCAATTTCACCCAAAGTAACATCGACATCCATAATCTCCACATCTTCAAAGGACTAAAAAGAGGGGTAGTGTTGTATAAATTTGAATTGATTAGTGATATGGGTATTCCCATCATCTTTGAAGAGTGAGGAGAAGTGCTTAACCCCCAAAATATTTCAATTGATCTAGCCCACTGACAGAGTCACTAAGATCATCATCCAATTCCCATATATTATTATGGTTCCTCCTGGGCGATGCGAAGCTTTGAAAATACTTAGTGTTTGCATCCCCTTCCCTGATATAGAAATCCCTACTCTTGAGTCTATGGGTGAGAGATTCATGAAGTAAGAGTTTTTCACACCATTGTTTGTTCTCAAAGAGATTATCCAGCATCAGTGGAGGAAAAATCCCAGAGGAGTGGGAGGAGAAGATAAACTGATCCTCCTTTTCTAGTGCAGCCAATTCATGGAGATGTAAATCCATTTGGGACTTCTCCCAACCTTTGAACTTAGCTTTTAGTCTTTTGGGTTTGTGAACCAAACAGGACAGGTCGTCAAAATCTAGTACGAGACCTCAATAGACCAAGAGGAGTGTACAATTGCTGAGAAATCCTCTGATAGTAGCCATGCCCTATTGAATTTGAAAGGGAAATTCCTCAAGTCTTCAACATTATCCCACTCAAAGCAGAATAGGAAGTGGTTAGAGATAGCCGACTGGTGAATCCAATACCGGTACCAGTGAAGAAAGGACACCAGAGGGTCAGAAATGAGGAAATTATCTAGTCTCTTGTTGACACCCCTATCCCCAACCCTACCATTATGCGAAGTAGGGCCAATGCAAGTCGAGGACACATCAATCATGTTGTTACAAGAGAATTTTTTTGTAAAGTAGTGAGAGAGAGGGTCCAAATGAGCATCAATCCCCCAAGTCTCAGCATCTGATAGAGAGAAGTTGAGATCGCCCGCAATAATAAGATTAGGGAGGCCAAAAATTCCATCACCCACAACAGATTCGCAAAAATGAGTCTTATGCTGGTAAGGACCATAGCAGTTAAGGCATGAAATCTCCATCGGAAAATTTCTGAGAGACACCCTAACCAAGATACCATAACAAGAACCAAAATATTTGCAGCAGACAACATATGGATCCCAAGCCATGCGGAGCCCCCCCGAGAGGCCTAAAGAATATGAGGCACGGAAATCCCACCCAGGGCATATTTTAGCAAAGGCAAGAAGTGCTTGAACATGATCGCACATGGTTTCTTCGAGAAGAAACATGTCAGGTTTGATGGAATAGATAAGTAAGTCGAGGCTTTTGAGCTTGGAAAAACCCTCAAAACCACGCAAGTTAAGAGAGAGAAAATCATTAAGAACCCAATATATGGGGAGAATCTTATCTAAGAACCCCAAAGGAGTGAGAAGACCCAAGAGAAAGACAGGAGTGTGCAAGATCCTTGATCTTGGGTGGTGGAATGGGAGAGCCCCTAAGATAGGTATTACGAACCAAGTTTTTAGGTTTCTGAGATTTTATAATAGTAACATTGGCATGTCGGAGGGAGTCCATAGGAAGGGTGGATGGAGTGATCGGAAATTTGTCTGAGAATATACATAGTGTTTTGAGAAGGGATGAATCAGTAAAGGATGACTCAATACGGGGACTGTCAGGACAGGGAAGAGAGGGGGGAGAGAGTGTGCTAACTAGGGGTGGGAAATATGCATCTAAAATAAAAGTGGGTACTGGTAGAGACGGTGTTGAGGGAGAGGATATCACCGAGTGGCTATGAACCAGAGGGGGAGAGAAAGGGGAAGAAACATCCTCACTTGAACATATAGGATCCAGAGCAGTAGAAGGTATTACAAGACCCGGAGTGGCCAAGCATTGGAAACCCGAAATATTTTCAATATCTTTAATGTAGTCTAGTTTTCCATGTGATAAATCTTCGTAAGGGGTAGGAGAAAATGAGGAATACATACCAGGAAATGAATACTCAGTGAGGCCCACCACCGGTGGTGCAGAAGGTACCAAGAGTGATGCCCATGAGTGTAGGCCATTCTTTTGTCGAGGTGCACCATGTAAAAGATATCGACAATGACAGTGAAGGTGACCCGTCTAGTGGAAAAAGTGACAGTGGAACAGAATCCTCGGGTAATCCAGTTATAGAGATTGAACACAGTCATCAAGGATAACATCCAGAAAAGTAGGAAACCCAACAGTAATGTTAAGTTCTACCAGCACCCGAGCCGAGCACTTATCAAAAGTGTGGAGGAAGTGCTTGTCTAGGGCCACGAAGAGCCCAATGGTATTTGCAATTCCCACCAAGATGTCCTTGCACCACCATTTAAGAGGAAGACCAGGTAATAAGACCCAAAGATGACGATTTGACACCTTCTCTTGGTCGGGGTCAAAAACCTGGTGCCAACGAATGAGTAACAGGGAGCCTGAGTCCATGGGTCAAAGGGAGGTGAGGATCCGAGTGGTATACCCATATTCGAGGAAGAGGAAAACATACCAACCATTAGTAAGATTACAAATCATGGATACATAGTCTAGGAGATGATTCCAATTTATGGTATCCCACGCTATCCATCCATCCTTATCCAGACTGCGATATTCCAAGCGACCAACAAGAGCATGTCGACACAACATATCCACCTTGTTGAATTAAACATCACAACCCAAAACATAACTGTTCTTGGCATCAAGTTCCTTATAAATATTTTTCTTCTGTCGAGCTTTATACGATGGGGGAGGGTCACCATTCGACAATAGTGGAGATGTCGTCATGTAGAGAGACAACCATCAGAAAGAGGTGACCAGAAGAAACCTTAGCGAACCCGCAGCTACGGTGAAGGGTTGAGACGAACACAAGAATGAAAATAGGTTCCAGAAGAGAGAGTGGGGATATGCCAAGAGAAAACCCATGACTCAGAGGAAAGTAATACCAAAGAAAAGGTGAAAACCCTAGAGTTCAAACCCACAAATGAAACTCAATGGAAAAACCCTAAGGCATAATCGCCACTAAGAAAAGTTAGAAAACTATCATCAAAAGGTGCATGAGAAACAGATACCCAGAAAAATATGGAAGTAAGACAAAGCTCATGATAAAAGAAGAATCGGAAGGTTCTGCAGACAAAGTCAATCCTCATAGAAAAAAACGTACAAATACTACCACTTTCAACAGTCTGAAAGACGCAAAAATCCCCAAGAGGATAAAAAAACAGTACCCAAGAAGAACGTGAAGAGGAGCAGGCACAATGCAGAGATGCCAATAAGCGGAACTAGAGCTCAAAGGAAGGAAGACAGTGAAAGTACTCAAACTGGGAGAAGTCATAGAAAGTAAACCCCCTATTCCCACTTTTTTTATATGGCTGGTACTAAGCCCCTGAGAAAGGGGTAGACTCCATACAACCAAGAGATAAAAAAATAAAAAATGGTCGAATAGACCCCCAGGTCCAACCGAGTTTGAATCTTGACAAGAGGTGGGAGACCCACAGAAACCAGAGAAAGGCTCCAGGCTAGAGGCAGATACCAACCCACACAAATAATAAAAAATAGTAATGGTAATCTAAGAAATAGGGACCATAAACCACAGTTAGAGAGAAAAAGACCAGAGAAAAACCCAGAAAAGAGTGGTAACAACAGTAAAAAGGTGGCCAGTAAGAGCCATGACCAACCTACCAGAAGAAATGCAGTCCCCATCAAGAATCACTGACCCCATCAAGAGGCATGAAGGTAGTGACCGGAACCGAGAGAGAACATGCATAGAATGTCGCCATGGCAGAAACTAGGGTTCCTCCGACAATGATCATTGATACCTTCTCATTTGTTTTCCATGGATTTGTAAGGATGCATGCTCCTATATGGGATAAGATATGAATTTAACATCACATATTTCTTTGTTATATGTTTTCAATTGTAGATAATATGTATCTATGATTTCTTCAATACAGTCAGTTACGACTCTCAAATTTATGGAAATACATGGGGTCCAAGTGACTGGTTTGGATAGGTTTTGGCAGTGTAATGGCTAACGGTCTTCTGGGTGCCTTGACATAATTTAGGGTGGTTTATTTTCCTAGGCAATGCGGGTATTGTTCTGTGTTGTTGTGGGTTCTCTTGATTTTATTTTGAAACTAGAAGTTTTTGTTTTTCTCAGCATCCATCGTCTTGGTGTTCAGTTGGGTTTTTTCCCTATCCTAGTACCAACTAGGCTAATCATGTGGGAATTTTTTGCTTTTATTTTTTGAGTTTTGTCGCTTATCACTCCTTTGGACTGCCTTGGATTTTACTGTTGTTTTTATTTTTATCTTTTTAGTTCCTGAATGGGGTTGGATCAAGGGTGTTGGGATGTGAGAATTTTCTTTGTCGGGGTTGGACAAGGGTCGGCCTGTCAGTTTGAAGGGAATTTGTGGGTGGTTGCACAGGTGCCTACTCCTACATCAATGGATGAGGTGATTTCACATATGCCACCGTGTCAAGTTTCAGCTGGTAAGCCAAGGGCCCCCACGGTGGGTGGTACTGCTGGGTGTAATGGGGGTTTGACCTCGGTTGTCGGGGTTTCAAAAATAGTGGTGGGTTTTCTAACATTATCGGGGTCACAAAATTCCAATAGACATCCTCACTTTAATAAGTTGAAGAAGGGAAGGACCCTCTATGTACTTGGGAGCGATGTCACTTGTGACATGTTCTCTAATATTTCGGAGCATGATTTGGTCAAAAAATTTGAGTTCTTACGCTTGGAGAGGGACGAATATTATTTCCTGGGTGCACGTCAAATGGAAACCCTTTGTCACGAATATTCCTTGTATCGTGACCTTTGTAAATGGCTAGGTGGTATTCCACTTTTTGTCTATTGAGGACCGACTGGCTGTTGAACATAAGTATTGGGTTATTGGTAGAGGTTCCTTGGTGCAGGCGTGTTGGAAGTTAGATTTTTATCCTTGGAATTCTACTCTCCCTCGGCGAAATCTATGGGCCATCTTACATAAACTACCCTTGTTTTGTTGGACGATTAAGGGGTTCATGATCATTGCAAACTCAATGGGTTCCTTTATTATGGTTGAAGCCTCTTCTTTGTCAGGTGATGAGAGGTCGTCTCCTGAGGTTTCGGTTGACTTGAATGATGTTAGGGTTCTACCTATGGAGGTGGAATTGGTTTGGGAGGGGGTATTTTCATTCAATATTTGTACTATTGGAGGTTTCCCTTTCGTTGCTTTAGGTGCAAGGGAACGAGACATCAGATTGCACAATGTACTGTTGGTTTCCGATAAGCTATCTCTATTCCACAACAGGTTTCTAAACTGGAATTGATGGATGATGTTATCTTGTAGGTATTCCTTGCTATCCCTTTGGACCTTGATTCGACGAAGATATTTGTGGGTTAGTTTGTTGATACTATCCCTACTATTCTTAAATTCATGTATTTGAATGATCTATCGGCTATTGTATCTGCTCCTTTTCCATTGTTGGGTGTGGGTCTAGGGGTTGCTTTGGCTTGTATTGTGTAGGGGGAAAGGTGTGAACCTATTATTCCTGATGTTGTGCAGCCCTCGTTACTTGTCCCTGAACTTGACAAGCCTATGGTTCCATTGGAGAGTGGGATTAGGTTGGGGACCTCTGAAGGACCTCCATTTTTTAATGAGGATTTCCCACCATTATCACATTCTACTGCTTCTTTGTTGGGATTTAATATTTCTTCCTCCCCATTACTTGAGTATCCACATTTCCCTATGGGGGTGAGGGCTCTTCTAAATACTTTTTCCATGGATGAAAACCTCTTGGGGGTTCTTCCTATCGCGTCTATTTGTAACCCTATTGTCACTTTGTGGAAAGGATGCAAGTCTAGAAAGCCTAAGCCAAAGTCAGGTGGGGTTCTAGAGAAATTTGTTGAATTGGATGGAAAGTGGATTAATCCCAAGGTGAAGTATCTCTTTGATTTGGATTTACCTGGCTCTCTAGTGGAGACTGTGGGATGTGATGTTCTTTCTCTTAGAGACACAGTCCCTGAATTGGTTTCTCCATGATTGTGGCATCCTTCAACATTCAAGTATTTGGTAGCGGGACAAAGAGAGCTTATTTAAAGCAACTTTTTGGGGTTTTACATCCGAGGGTTGTCCTTTTGCAAGAAACTATGATCTCTGTTGCGGATTCTTGTTTTTCTTATGTTAAGCTGAAACCAACCTGGCATGTTTATGTAGTGGATTCCACATGACTTTCTGGTGGTATGTTGCTGGCTTGGGATCTGTCGGTGGCTTATTTTCAATATTTTGTTACATGTGATGGTATTATGGTGGAATGAAAGGCATTGAGCTTGGCACATACTATTCGCTTGATTAATATTTATGCCCCATATAAGAATCGCAGAGTATTTTGGGATGTGATTTCCTAGATCGGGTTATTAGGTGACCCAACCTTGATTTTGGGAGGGGATATTAATTGTACATTCTATCCTAGGGAAGTCTAGGGAAAGGGTAATTTATTTGATCCTCGATTAGAGTATTTTCTTGATTTATTCAAGTTGGTGAATCTCTTTGATGTTCTTCCATCCACATTGGTCCCAAAATGGTCTAATGGGAGGTGTGTAGCTGGGGGTGCTACGAAATGTTTGGATCGTTTCTTGATGGCAGAGGCCCTAATAGATAAATTTTGAAGGTACAGGACTTGGGCACACTCCTCGGGTCTGATCACAAAGCTATTAGTCTCTAGTTGGATTTTGATGCTGAAAGGAGTCATTATCCTTTTAAATTTAACCTACTTTGGTTGAAGGATGAGGGTTTATGTGATTTGGTCCATGACTTCTTGAGAAATTAGGGATTGGTGACCGATGTTTCTCTGATTAGGAGTCTGATTTCAAAATTGCACTCCCTGAAGGCGGAAGTGTGGAAATGGGAAAGGGATAAAAAAATTTAGAATCGGGTTGATTTGCTCAGAATTGAGGTTGAATTCCAGCTATTATCGAAAGGCAATGATGATGGTTATTTTTATGTTGATAGAAAGAAACAACTTATCAAATTGGAAGGCAAAAGGAAGTTATTAATGCACATAAAGGAGGAGACAATGAGATAGAAGAGCCATGTGGTCTGGATGTGTGCGGGGGATAACAACACCAATTACTTTCATTGTTTTGCTAATGCTTGCAAATTAAAAAATGTGGTGTGGGATATGAAGAATGGTTAGGGGGAAATGAGTTTCGGTGATAGTGGGATGAAATATTTGGTAGTGGAACACTTTGCAGCTATTTATTCCAAACCATCTAATCTTGATTTGTTGAGGCAACTGAATGTTATTAAAAATTTTCCTCGTTTATTCGAGGAAGAGGATTATGCTAGGATTGGCACAGCCATTGATTCTGGAGGAGGTGAAGCATACTCTCAATATTCTCCATGAGGATAAAATTCTGGGGTCCGACGAGTGGAGTATTGAGTTCTATATACACTTTTTTGACCTTTTGGGACTTAATATCACTAATGCTATTGAGGATTCGCTAAGGACAGGTTTGATTCTAGGTGAGTTGAATTCTACTTATATTACCCTAATACCGAAAAAGGATAATCTTGATTCCTTTCATCCTTATCACCCAATACCATTATGCAACCAACTGTACAAGATTATTATGAAGATCATTCCTACCAAACTGAAGCCCTTCCTGGATAACTATATTTCGGAGAACCAGTTTGGATTTCTTACCAATCTGCACTTACATGATGTGGTAGGTATAGCCCAGGAGTTCCTGCATTCCCTTAAGATGACAAAGAAAAAAGCCTTTATCCTCAAATTAGACCTGGTTAAAGCATATGATCGACTAGACTGGTCTTATCTCAGGCTTATTCTCATTTAGATGAGGTTGTCTTATGAATTATGATCGTGTATTATGGGATGTGTTTCAACTATTCGATATGTGATATTGAACAATGGCTCACCGTCTAATTTTTCTCCAACTGCAGGAGTATTCGATAAGGATTTCCATTACCCCCATATCTTTTTATATTGGCTATAGAAGGACTCAGTTTCCTGATGAGGAATTCAAAATAGACAAAGACGATTCAAGGGGTTTATATTGCAGGGACGGTCAATCTTTCACATTTGATCTTTGTAGATGATGTACTTCTTTTCGGTAAAGTATCGGTGGCTGAATGGCATGCTCTACAGGTGCTAATTTCTATTTTTTGTGACTCCTCAGGACTTGATGTTAGTCCAAACAACTCTTGTTTTATCTTTTCCAATATAGATGAAGCAAAGTGTGAAGCGATTAAGGAAGTTCTGAATTTTCCTATGGTGAATTATATTTTTGTTTTAAATATCTTGGCTTTATTCTAAAACTGAATGGGTATAATTTGAAGGAGTGGGCAGGGCTACTTAAGATGGAGGATGAGAGGTTGGTCAGGAAGGTACCTCTCATTGGGAGGCATGCTTGTTTTATTTAAATCTATTTTGCAGGGTATTCCTGTTTTTTGGTTCTCACTATTCCGGGTTCCTTGTAATATTATGTCATTCATCAAGAAGTATATCTTCCATTTCTTATGGTCTGGTACTTCTTTGGGTGGGAAATTTGATCTCTATGCATGGGATATTCTCTTTAAGCCTGAGGCATTCAGTGGATGGGGGATTAAGTGTTTGACAAGTTTCAATACGACACTCTATGCAACTTCCCTTTCGTGTTGTATTTCCAATGCTGGCATGTGGGGAAGAGTTATTAAAGTGAAGTATCTGAGTAGGATTTCTACAGATTTATGGTTCAGGAATGGGCCTAATAATTAGGGCGTTCATCGTATATTTAGGCTAGCTTCCTATCGAGTTATCCAATGATCAACCATGCTCTCACTTAGAGGGTGGGGAGAGGCATACTTACTAATATTGGGATGGACCCAATTTTTGGTCTTGACAAGGAGCACATATTGTCCAGGGGTATATTTATGTGCTTACAGCAGAGAAGCTTGGTTGTTTTGCAACAGATTGGGAGGAATGATCCTTTTGTTCAGTAGAGGTGGGTCACAGCCCAAGATCTTCACCTTTCAGGTGAGTGGGGGGAGGAGTGGTCTCGATATACTTTGGGAATATTGCATGGGGGTATTACTTTATCAAGTGATCCTAATCAATTGGTTTAGGGGAGGAATAAGGATTCAAGGAAGGTGACTGCAAACTTGGACAATGACCTAATTATGGAAACAAACTTGATGCCCTTGGGAAACTGGTGGAACACTTGGTTGTGGAAAGCTTTTTCTTCATTGAAGATCAAACTTTTTGGTTGGCTCTGTTTGCATTACAGGATCTTGACTTGGGACTTATTACAGCATAAAGATATTGTAGGACCTAACATGTGTGTTTTATGCAGAGTTGAGGATGAAAGTGTTAATCATATATTTGGTAAGTGTTTATTCTTCAGACGGGTTTTGGAGGGCTTGGGTTTTTACTTTCATTCGAGGGTCCTTTGGTATAAAGAATTTATGGTGAGTAATCTCTTCTACTGGAATTATAATATGAAACATCTACTTCCTTTGTTTGTGTTATGGGAGTGCTCGAAGGCACAAACTTTGTTTTGTTTGAAGATGGATCATGTTGTCTATCGGTTTTTCTAGCTTGGATTGTTGGGGGCTATTTTGCATGGCAGCCTCTTTAGGAGGGAAAGGTTCAAATAATTAAACAACCTAGTTATCTGATGTTTGGTTTGGTTGGATGGTTTGATGGGTTTGATCAGCAAGGATTGTGTGGGTGGGATTTGTTCTTAAGTTGGATGATCGAGAGGAGGTGAAGGGATGGATGAAGGATGGAAAGGGAACACATTTAAGGGCAAAATTATTGGCGCTTTGGGCATTACTTGTTGTCTCCAGAGCTTTTGAGGTGGAAAAAAATTATATTGTTGGGGACTCATAGGTCATTATAGGCTGGGCTAAGGGTGCTACAAACTTCCATTCTCTACTCTTGGAACACTGGAAATCAAAGGTCAACATATTGATTTCTATTGTCTTGAGCATTGATTTCCAACATATTTATCATGAGGACAATTCAGAGGCTGGCATGTTATCAAAGATTGGCATAGGAGAGATGGATTGTTGCATCCAATATGAGATCTGGAAGGATTCCTCAATTTCTTCTAAGGTCTCATTGCATGTTGACCTAATTTGAAGGGATGTGTGGGTGTGGACGTGGGACTGCTATTTTGTTTGTTTGTTTTGGATCCTTGTTTTGTTATTGCTCGACTTTTGACGTAGATGTCACCAAATGATGTAAAGAGAAGATTTATTAATATTCATAGCAACATATATGAGATATTTTGTACAAGACAAATTGTATAGACAGGTTTAATCTTTTTAATATAAAAGTTAAACATTTTCACTTTTTTTAAACCCATTTTAAAATAAAGTTGAAAGTCTCTCTATATTGAAAAAAAAGTTGATTCCCTTTTTTTTTAAAATCCATTTTAAAATAAAGTTAAGGGTCATTACCTCCTCCACATAATTGCTTGTTCTTATTCCTAAAATGTCGTTCTTTTTCGAAGGCTATGAATTTCTTGCTACTTATATACCTTGAGTATATGGAAAATTTTTATATAATTTCATTGTTTTTTAATATTATATTTTTATGTGGAAAAATTTTATATAATTTCATTGTTTTTTAATATTATATTTTTATGTGAGATATATAGAATGAATTTATATAATTTCAATATTTTTTAATATCTTTTTTCTTAATATAGACACTTATCTATCCATTCTTTACTTCAAATAGAATCTTTTTTCAATATTTCTTTTATATACTTTTCTTTAAATTCATTAATCATTTTTACCTCTTTTCTACAAAGAATGCAAATCCTAGACGCATATCTACTTTTTCTTTAGGTTGCCTCCCCAAGGCTTTGCTTTTAATATCTTATCACATAATTTTAACCCAACTTTGTATATGGAATATCTTATCACATATTTTTAACCCAACTTTGTATATGGAATAGCAGTGACATTAACGTATCTTATTAACCATTTTGATTCATGCTTTTTATTTGATGAGGTTAATAAAATAGCAATAAAAAATCTCTCTTATTATTAAAGATATGCTGGTTTTTTTTGGGTAAGGTTAGATGGATTTCATCTCAATTCGATTCTATTAAAATATGTTTTGGCTTGAATATCTAAATAAGGTTTACCCAACCTACCACCACCTTCTCCCCTTTCAAACATCTTCCACCATCATTTCATTTGCTTTCTTAACCACAAATACTTTCAAAATAACACCCATATCTACTATGACGTTGACTTGAAACTTAAAGGTTATATTTACAAAACCATATTTATAATTAAGTCTATATATGTTTAAATGTTATTTTAGATTTTGGACCTTTTTAACGGATCAATTAAATTAACTTAAATATAACAAGTGTAGAACTGTAATTCATTTTATGGTATTCATATCTTATTATGATTAAGTGCATCTTGATTAAGACTGCAATGCTGATATCTCTTTTTGTTTTTTTGTTTGTCTCATACCAATTTTTGTTTTTTAATTAAATATTATTTGTTTTATGTTTAGATTAATTAGTTTTATATTTATATTATATTATAAACAGATAACTATATTGATATTATAATTAATTTAAAGTTTAGTCTTTATCTAAGAGTTAACAATATTCACAAACTAAATAACTAACTGCATTTATAAATATTTACCAACCACATTCATCAACCACTTTACTATGTTAATCATACATATTCATATATTTAAACCTGAATTTATCTCCAAATTAATATAAGTGGCATCCCCACTCGACCCAATCTTAAAAAAAACTCTTGGATATAAAAATATCGAACTCCTCTTCCATGTGAATGGTTGAAGAACGGTGGATGATGTCAAGAATTGGGTGGATGAGTCAGTCAAAACGTTCTTATTCCAATAAACGTGGACAGCTTTTCTTGATGTCGATATAAGGTGCTGCGGCGTGCGTGCCCAAGCCCACATCTTTTTCAAAATAAGTGTGCCACAGATTATTTCACTTTTCACATCTTTTTCAAAATAAGCGTGCCACAGATTATTTCACTTTTAACACATGCTTCCCTTTCCTTTTAGTCCATGTCGTGGGGCTGCTCTAGGTTTTCTTGATAATATGCTCAAGTAAATTCGATCCCATTAATTTCGTAATTCTATTTGATGTTAACGTATTAAAATTTGCCATTTTTAAAGTTTAATATGTTTTAATTTTATTAATTTCAAGATGGGAAAATAAAAATAACTCCTCCTCTTTAATTTGTTTAAAAAAATTCATTTGAAGATATTGATTTTATAATTTAAAAAAATGAAATATATATATATATTAAATTTTAGTATTAGAATTTCTAATTAAAAATTGGAATGCTTATTTTCATTTTAAAGATTTTTTTGGGTTGCATAATGGAATTTGTTTAAATAAAAATTGATTTTTTTTTTACATTTATTTGAATATATTGTTTTATGTTTTATTTTTAATATATATATCGCTGTGTAAGAAAACAATATTTTGACTCTATATATTTAAATCTTTATATATTTTTAGAGTTTAAATCTATATATATATAAAATATGTTGAAATTGTATGTTTTTATATAATGTCGATCTTGTTTTATGTATGAGAAAACGTTAACTAGGTACTTACTTGGTGGTGGAAGGTTCTATGGAAGCTCAAATGTTCAATGAAGACAAAAAATTTCAGTTGGTTCATTTTGTCAGATAAAGCTTTAACTTGGGATATTATCTGCAGGAAAGGAAGGGAAGGTCTAGGTAGATGCTATCTGTGTAAACTGGAAATAGAAACCAATGTTCATCTTGGAGTAAAATGTATTTTTACTCGAAGTGTGTGGTCTGAAATAGAGGTTAAATTGCAGAAATCCAATTTATGGGCTGGACATTCGGTAAGTTCAAGTCTAAAAAATTGGTTTTTAAGAGATGATGTAAAGCTTATCAAATCCTTACCAATTTTGGTACTTTGGTTCATTTGGTTAGCCAGAAACAAGTGTTGTTTTGAGGACTTAACTTTATCATCTTTCCAGGTTGCATCTCTTAGTTTGGGATTGTTGAGTACTTTTCCTCAAGATCAGAGTGTGGTCAGGATTAGAGCTGTTGTTGCAGAAGTTATTGATAAATCATATCCTTGCGGATATTTTGATGGATCGGCAGCAGGAGAACCAAAATTGTGTGGAGCTGGTGGACTGATTTTTATCAATGATGAGCACTATTTTACTTTTAAAGCTAGATTGGGCTCTAGATCAAATAACTTTGCTGAGTTACTTGGTTTAAAGCTTTTGCTGACTTTGTCCTTGGAAAATAATTTTTAAAAATTGCATATTTTTGGTGATTCTAAACTGGTTATCAATTGGGTTTCTGGTAAGTATCGTATCCAAAATGTTCAGCTAGCACAGATTTTGATGGAAGCCAATAGATTGGTTGACATGTTTGATTCAGTGGTTTTCATGCATATTTATCGTGAACGCAATACTTTAGCAGATGTATTGGCAAAAGATGGTGTTAATGTGATGTCTGGTTCTTGGCAGATTTCAGAGCACATGGCAACTTAATGATTTGAATCTGTTAAGTTGTTTTAACATTTGGACTTATGATCTCCTTCGGTTTCGGAGTCTACAGATCCTAGAACTTTAAATGTATTGTTTTTTGAAGGATGGACAGAAATCTTGTTTTGTAGCTTATATGTTTACATATTTGAAAGCTGTGTATCTTGGATACTAATACAAGTTATTAACTGTTGAATACTATATTTTTGATGAGTTTTTGAAGGTCAATTGAGTTTTGTTTGGCTCATTTGATTATGATAGAATGTTGAACAGTTTGATGTAAACTTTGAAGGTTTAAATAAGTTGTTGATTCAAAATGATACAGAATATTGAGACCTTTTGTTCTCGTTTTTTGACAATGGACAACTTTTGATTGTGCCATGTATGGAATGCAATTACCTTTTATAAATATAATTACGATTTTTTTTCTGTGGAAAAAAAAAGGTACGTTCAAATCATTTTCATTCATATCTATTTTAATATTTTATGATGTTAACATTTTACAAGCTTCTCTACAATGTATGTTTATATTGTTTTATATGTGAGAAAAATCTCTTTGTTTTGTATATTTAAATTTTTTCATTTATGTTATTCAAGGTTTTTTTTATTTTATGGTATTGATCTTTTATGCCTTATTCAATACTTTGATCTTTCAACTTTCAAAAAGATGGTTTTAGTCTCTTTCTCCAAAATAAGGTATATCTTTTATTCTTTATTTATTATTATTATTATTATTATAATATTTTATAAAAAAATGATTTTAGTCTTTTTCTCCACAATACAGTATATCCCTTATTATTATTATTATTACTATTATTTTTTTAACTTTTTTTAATCTTAAAAAGAGTTCGCGAAAATGAAGATATTCCATTTTATGATATAAAAACCAAAGATTTTTTACTAATTTAGTTTTAATCACTTCTAATTAAAATTTTATATATTTTATCACCATTTTACATTATATATTTTATTTTACATCTTTAAATATCAATTAGAACCAAATATAATTAACAACTTTAGCAATTAAATCTAATTAGTGTAGTTTGATATTTTTTAATGCATCTTCCCTTTTAAATGTAATACATCAAATTAAAATTATTTATTTTTTAATTTTTTAATTTATTTTTAAATATTGTTAACAAAAAAAAAAAGTCAAAAATAAATATAGTGGATTATTCTTATTTATTAATTAAAAATATTGGAAGGAATTAGAACTAAAATAGCTCTTGAAAGAGTGTTTGATGACTCACAAGGGAAAAAGCTGCCAAGTGAGAACTCAAGATGCAGGAGGCATCCTCCCAAAAATTAGGTCACAACTCCTTGTGGAGCAACTCAAGATGCAGGAGGCATCCTCCCAAAAATGAGGTCACAACTCCTTGTGGAGCACTAAAGAGCAGGAGGCTCATAAATGACCAAGTCCTAGGAAAAATACTATATAATAGTATGTCCATTTAGCATGCAGGAGGCTAGTGGTGGACGAGGAACTGATTTGTTAATGCAAGAGATGGCACATTGATTGGATTTTTCCCTTGTGGTTCAACGAACATGCTCGAGGGTTCCAGAGCAAGTGAGACTTGGCTGCTTTAGGAGTTGGTTGGGAGGAACTACTATTTCAATTCTGTTTTCTTGACATTGGTGTCAGGTTCCCTATTCTACTTCTTATCTATGCTATACTTTTTTAAAGTAAAATTTCAAAGTTAATTATGAATCATATTTATTCTTTTTATAGTAATCATATTTTGTATCTGTTCTT
>LPNX011024703.1:31152-59148 GCA_001517045.1 Pseudotsuga menziesii
ATGGTTCATTTGGTTAGCCAGAAACAAGTGTTGTTTTAAGGACTTAACTTTATCATCTTTCAAGGTTGCATCACTTAGTTTGGGATTGTTGAGTACTTTTCCTCAAGATCAGAGTGTGGTCAGGATTAGAGCTGTTGTTGCAGAAGTTATTGATAAATCATATTCTTGGGGATATTTTGATGGATCGGCAGCAGGAGAACCAAAATTGTGTGGAGCTAGTGGACTGATTTTTATCAATGATGAGCACTATTTTACTTTTAAAGCTAGATTGGGCTCTAGATCAAATAACTTTGCTGAGTTACTTGGTTTAAAGCTTTTGTTGACTTTGTCCTTGGAAAATAATTTTAAAAAATTGCATATTTTTGGTGATTCTCAACTGGTTATCAATTGGCTTTCTGGTAAGTATCGTATCCAAAATGTTCAGCTAGCACAAATTTTGATGGAAGTCAATAGATTGGTTGACATGTCTGATTCAGTGGTTTTCATGCGTATTTATCATGAACGCAATACTTTAGCAGATGTATTGGCAAAAGATGGTGTTAATGTGATGTCTGGTTCTTGGCAGATTTCAGAGCACATTGCAGCTTAATGATTTGAATCCGTTAAGTTGTTTTAACATTTGGACTTATGATCTCTTTCGGTTTTGGAGTCTACAGATCCTAGAACTTTAAATGTATTGTTTTTTGAAGGATGGACAGAAATCCTGTTTTGTAGCTTATATGTTTACATATTTGAAAGCTGTGTATCTTGGATACTAATACAAGTTATTAACTATTGAATACTATATTTTTGATGAGTTTTTGAAGGTCAACTGAGTTTTGTTTGGCTCATTTGATTATGATAGAATGTTGAACAGTTTGTTGTAAACTTTGAAGGTTTAAGTAAGTTGTTGATTCAGAATGATACAGAATATTGAGACCTTTTGTTCTCGTTTTTTGACAATGGACAACTTTTGATTGTGCCATCTATGGAATGTAATTACCTTTTATAAATATAATTACGATTTTTTTATGTGGAAAAAAAAAAGGTATGTTCAAATCATTTTCATTCATATCTCTTTTAATATTTTATGATGTTAACATTTTACAAGCATCTCTACAATGTATGTTTATATTGTTTTATATGTGAGAAAAAGCTCTTTGTTTTGTATATTTAAATTTTTTCATTTATGTTATTCAAGGTTTTTTTTATATGGTATTGATCTTTTATGCCTTATTCAATACTTTGATCTTTAAACTTTCAAAAAGATGGTTTTAGTCTCTTTCTCCAAAATATCGTATATCTTTTATTCTTTATTTATTATTATTATAATAATATTTTATAAAAAAATGATTTTAGTCTTTTTCTCCACAATACAATATATCCCTTATTATTATTATTACTATTATTTTTGTAACTTTTTTTAATCTTAAAAAGAGTTCGTGAAAATGAAGATATTCTATTTTATGATATAAAAACCAAAGATTTTTTACTAATTTAGTTTTAATCACTTCTAATTAAAATTTTATATATTTTATCACCATTTTACATTATATATTTTATTTTACATCTTTAAATATCAATTAGAACCAAATATAATTAACAACTTTAGCAATTAAATCTAATTAGTGTAGCTTGATATTTTTTAATGCATCTTCCCTTTTAAATGTAATACATCAAATTAAAATTATTTATTTTTTAATTTTTTAATTTATTTTTAAATATTGTTAACAAAAAAAAAGTCAAAAATAAATATAGTGGATTATTCTTATTTATTAATTAAAAATATTGGAAGGAATTAGAACTGAAATAGCTCTTGAAAGAGTGTTTGATGACCGACAAGAGAAAAAGCTGCCAAGTGAGAACTCAAGATGCAGGAGGCATCCTCCCAAAAATTAGGTCACAACTCCTTGTGGAGCAACTCAAGATGCAGGAGGCATCCTCCCAAAAATCAGGTCACAACTCCTTGTGGAGTGCTAAAGAACAAGAGGTTCATAAATGACCAAGTCCTAGGAAAAATACTATATAATAGTATGTCCATTTAACATGCAGGAGGCTAGTGGTGGACAAGGAACTGCTTTGTTAATGCAAGAGATGGCACATTGATTGAATTTTTCCCTTGTGGTTCAACGAACATGCTCGAGTGTTCCAGAGCAAGTGAGACTTGGCTGCTTTAGGAGTTGGTTGGGAGGAACTACTATTTCAATTCTGTTTTCTTGACATTGGTGTCAGGTTCTCTATTCTACTTCTTATCTATGCTATACTTTTTTAAAGTAAAATTTCAAAGTTAATTATGAATCATATTTATTCTTTTTATAGTAATCATATTTTGTATCTGTTCTTATTAGCTTTCCTATAGTATGTTATCATGTGAAATAAACTGATCCTAAGTAGCATGCATATATTTTTCATCTTAATATTTTATAACAAACCTCTGTTTGGGCATCCATACCCAAATCAGAGTTATGTTAGCTTGGTTTAGGATTTCTAAATGAAGAATTGTCATAGATGTAGATGAATGTTCTAATTCATGTTGTAGATGTATTATTTCAACATTTTAAATGTATCTATTTTTCAACTAAAACCATTTTCGTAGAAGTCAAAGGTTTCCTATATAGCTAGACTCTATTCTTTCTTGTTTTTAAACCCTATCATTTTAGAATCATTATTTCAAAACTAGAATCATATTGTTTTCAAGTTAAAATTTAGTTAATTTACAAAACAACTTTACAGAAGGGAGATTTCACTAGTTAACATAACAAAATTGTAGAGAAAATGCTTAATAAAAAAAATCAAATAAAACAACAAGGTTTCCAATCGCATAACCCGTAGTTTGAAAAGACTATAAAACTATTACTTATGAATTTCTTGGATGGATAGAGTAGAGCTAAGAGGCTTTTTAACGTCTAAGCTATAAGTCATATAAACGATAAAACTAGAAGTTAGATCACATCTCAAAATCCTAAATCCTTCAAACACAGATCGATTTTTTCCATGATCGAAGTAATAATTATAAATACAATAAAACCATAATATTCAGATCCAATTTCTAAATCAACTAACTAACAGTTACACGGCTGAATTCGAGTGGGAATTCCATTATAACTAAATCATTTAGATATGTTATAACTATTACAATAGCTCATGAATCGAGCTCATAGTTGCACAATAATATATAGAAGGAACTAAATAAGTAAAATATAATACAATCTTAAAATACAACACATAGCGTCTTATTAAGGGTATCTAACCCCAAGGTTTAACTTTTATTTGAAAAATCAATTAACTCTACATAATCGAATTTGACTTCAAAGATTTCCATTACTTCATAAATAACGAAACCATCCAAAAATCTATTACATGGAAGTAAGACCATTATTCAATGGAATCCATCGTATAAACAATATTACAACATGTACTATTATTATAACGAAGGGTTAAAACCTTTAACAAACAAAACTCTAAACCATAAGATGGTACAGACCTAAAGGGGGTCATTATAAATTAGTTAAATATTGAAATAAAAGCAGAGGATGTTGATTCCTTTTACACAATGAAACCATAGTGGTTGTAAGTCCATCAAAGATGGAATCCATTGTCCTTTTAACCATAACATACACGTACAAAAAATGGATTTACGACAACGCTGAAACATAGAAGATGCGAAGCCCTCTTTTCTTGTAGGATGAAAACCCATAAGGGTTTAACAAAATTTACAGTCCCAACTTATCTCGAATTTTAGGTGATAAACTTATTCTTAAACAACCCAAGAACCCAACAGATCTTATTCTGAATGGAAGAGGGTTATTGCTACATAAAAACATATTATACATACCAAATTCAACATATTTTAAATTAATTATGATGGATGAGTAACATAAATGACCATATTTAGGACACCCTGAATACAAGAAAATTATCACTATGATAATAAAGGACTTCTTTTGGCCTAATATGAAAAAATAGGTAGAATACATTTATCACACAGTATCGAATGGCAACAGGTAAAAGCAGAACACCAACATCCAGTAGGGTTACTGCAACCACTACCTACTCTGGAATGGAAATGAGAAGTAATTAGCATGAATTTCATAATGGGTATAGCTACAAATTTCAAACAACACGACTCATTCATGGTCATAGTGGAAAAATTAATTAAAGCAACTCATTTTATTCTAGTAAATTCTACGTATATGGCTATTAACATTACTGATATATTTATGAAAGAAATTTCCAGGCTACACGGTGTACCTAAGGTAATAATCTCGAGTAGAGATGTAAAGTTACAGGGAATTTTTGGAAATCCTTGTTTAAACGACTAGGCACATAATTAAATTTCAGCACTGCGTATCATTCGCAATTGGATGGACAAACTGAAAGAGTAAACCATATTCTAGGAGACATGCTTAGAATGTATGTAATGGAAAAACCTGGTAAGTGGGAAGATTACTTGCACTTTGTAGAGTGTGCTTACAATAATCATTTTCAAGTATGAGCTGGAATGAATCCCTTTGAAATTCTTTATGTACGCAAATGTAACACTCCAATTTATTGGAGAAATCTAATTGATAGGTTAATGTTAGGACCTGAATTGTTAAAAGATATGGAACTAATAGTGAAACAGGTACAACAAAATTTGAAGGCTTCCCAAGACATACAAAAGATTTATTCTGACTTGAAAATGAATCCTTGAGAGATCCAGGTAGGAAATCATGTATATATAAAGCTAAAACCCAAAAAAATCCCCCAAAGACTGGAAAGATATTCAAAATTGGCACACAGGTATTGTGGTCCATTTGAAATTTTGGAAAAAGTAGGACCGGTAGCATACCAGTTAGCCTTACCTCCTACGATCAAATGCTTATTTTCCAGTAAGTGTATATGATTCTAATATTTGTTTTCTTGTTTTACTGAAGGGGCTTACGAGGTATAAAATTTAATGTTCAGAAGACTATTTAATGAGTAAGTTAGGATGGAAGGTCCTAAAATTTATTTTTAGTCTAATATTGAAATGTGAGAAACTCCCAGTTCTATAACTAGGACTATTGATCTTGATAGCATAATAGAGTTTCTATTATACTTATTTATTTTAATAATTAAGTTATAAGTTTGATAGAGTGTAATTATCACCATGCTCTTAGTTGTTGAAGGTATTGTAAACCCTATTACTTTCCATATATTTTATAACTATGAAATTCATTCCCGTTAAGACCTAGAACTTCCCGAGTTCTAACACTTTCATCACTTTCATTTTATTTTTAAGTCACAGCCTAAAAATGATAGTTTAACAACTACCACGAGTTATTTAACAGATAGATTACAGGTCAGGACATTAAGAGAAACTTTGGAGTTAAAATTCTTGACGAACTTGTAATTAAAAGATTCCAGAATTACTTACTAACTTATAAAACACCTGCTACTAACAGCATTCAATCTGTGTTAATTTTTCAGTCTTGAAAGTTAATGAGTTAGAACTTATTGAATTTAGATCAAATGTTTATTTTCCAGTAAGTGTATATGATTCGGATATTTGTTTTCTTGTTTTACTGAAGGGGCTTATGAGGTATAAAATTTAAAGTTCAGAAGACTAAATGAGTAAGTTAGGATGGAAGGTCCTAAAATTTATTTTCAGTCTAATATCGAAATGTGAGAAACTCCCAGTTCTATAACCAGGACTATTGATCTTGATAGAATAATAGAGTTTCTATTATACTTATTTATTTTAATAATTAAGTTATAAGTTTGATAGAGTGTAATTATCACCATGCTCTTAGTTATTGAAGGTTTGTAAACCCTATTACTTTCCATATATTTTATAACTATGAAATTTATTCCCGTTAAGACCTAGAACTTCCCGAGTTCTAACACTTTCATCACTATTTTTGTTTAACAGTTTATATAATAATTATAATTAAAACAAACCTAGTCTATGCACATAGACATTTGATGAATAATATATATACTAACCTAAGTATATATATATATATTCGATACATACCCTAAATTCTAACCTAAACATATATTTGATGCATATCAAATAAACTAACCTAGGCATAAAAAAAATGCATAAATATAACATTTATCACCTAGTTAAAACCCTAATATGCTAAAATAAACTATTACTAGTTCCAAACTATAGCATATATAAAAATTGGTTTATTTATGGAATCAAGTAATAACATTACCTTAAAATACTTGCAGGGTTTTCAAATATATAAATGATGCATATATATCTAAAATAACTTAGGCATATAATGATACATAACAAAAAAACTATTCTAGTTTAAATTCGATGCATGATGATAACAATTACATACTAAATCAATTTTCATTTCACCATGGAATTGGTTATGCACTTAGTTCAAACCTTCTACATGCATGAATTATTTTGTTTATCATATGTAATGGTATTACTATGAATACTTTGCAGAGATGACAAGAAGGTAAACTATATCGAAAGGTAAAATTATTTCCACGATAGTGGATTCCACATGGAGAATACTCGTTGGAAGGAGGGTTTGGCATAAACCCTAAGTGTATATATACCCAACTTTCCCTACAACATGGTTTTGTTTCCAATAGTAGATTGTTTGGGTGGAGGTAGGAGCTGATAGGCCTCGACCTTCTTGGTCTTTGCAACACTTGTTATTCTTGGCCGTGACAGTAATGGTTTGGTTGCTTCAGTTCTTGGCCAAAGTTGTGTTTTTCGAGCTGGCCGAGGTGTTAGCAGGTTTAAGGCCTAGGGTTTTAGCCATATTTAAATCTTGGCCTTGGCCATGGCATTTGCAGGTTTAGAACTATGGTTCCTCGCCTTTATTTGTTCCTAAGTTCAACATTTTACCTAGTGGTCACATTTGTTTGCTCGGGGCGTTAACAAGACAGAAACTCCGGTTCATTTCCACAACTGCGAACTTAACAATTAAACATGTAAGTTGTTCAAAATATTTGAATTTATTTTCCTTTTATTCATCTAAAGAAATGAAGCTGAACCTAACAGATTAAAACATATGTTGTTTACAAGTGGGAACTCATCGTTGCTTAGTCGAAAGTGAATGCATTTACTTTGGAACTGAAGGTTACAGCATGAAAACTCGGGTAAGCCTTGGCTTCAACCTAGGGTTATCCTTCAATGCAAAGTAAACGATGGTACCTATGGATTTTTACTGTGGTGCTTAGAGAGATTATAGACATAATGTTATTTTGTTTTTGTTTTAGTAATAGAGGCTGTATGGCCAACTTTAGTGTAAAACCCTTGGGGTTTTTGAAAAGAGCTACGATGCTTGTAATAAGAAGATAGGTTAATATTATTACTGTTCTATGCTTTATAAAATCGTTTGTTTACACTGTAATACATTATAAGAAGTTCTCTTGGCCATTTTTGCTTGGCTCAGTAATTCATTCGTGGTTATGGTTATATTAAGGCATTTTGATTTTTAAACATTATGGCGACTGTTTTGGTCATTATCTTGAGAATTTAAAAACTCTGTTTATATTATTTTTCTTCTAAAAGGCCGAGCTTGCGAGACTGAGAGTAGTTATTATTAGTATTGTCTTGCTTTTGTGTTTTCCTAAAACCTAGTGTAAAATGTTCGGGAAAGAGTTTGTTTTCTTTTCTTTTTATGCTTTGTCAGTAACTTAATGTAAAATCTACTATGACTATGACAGGGTGAAACCATTTGGCAATTAATTATTGAAATTTTATTTATAAACAAGTTACTGTAAAAGATTAACCTAGATTCTTGTTTTTATTAAGCATTTTGGGTATTTAGAATAGGTTGTATAACACAATGAGTATTATAGTTCTAAAAAATGGTCTTTTGATTGAATAACTTGAACTTTGGTGCTAGATGTTTAAAAGAACAGTTTGATGTTTAACTTGTGTATTAACTATTATAATATAACTGGAGTAACAATGGTTAGAATTTAGGTTTAATAGTGTTAAAGTAAAGTATGATTTTTCTTTACTACGAGTAATTAATTAGATTATATTACATTATTATTTATCTTATTATAATACACATATTTTCAAAACCATGTTTCAAAAGCTTGATATGAGGAACTCTATGTAAAAAATTTCTCAGAGATTTCTGTAAAATAGGTTAAGTCCCATAAAGGATTCATTAAAATAAAATAGTTGAAATAACAGTAAATTTTTTTCAATATTTTATCAGTTTTCACTTCATTTTATCTACGTAATAAACATTCCTATTTACCTCTAATCAGACCTTATGTACTAGAGTACTTCATCTTATGATGAGTGGAAAAATACAGAAAGGGATTTTATTCATTAATCCATCTTATCTAACTCTAGGTTCAATTATTAAGTTAAACAAATACAAGTAATTTCCTAAATAAAATACAGACTTAAACTATCTATTTGCAACTATAAGTATCTAAGAAATAATAGTAAAATTAATCTTGACTACTTTCATTCCAGTACTTTTACTTGCATAAAGATAAATAAATAACACATTGGAACCTGATAACTTGTAGAGGAGACAAACAACCCAAGGAGCCCGTTTCACCCAACCTTATACTTAAGATAGCTCAAATGCTTGTCTTAGGACCCCCGAGCCTATCCATTGATCCACCTGGATGAAAGCAGTGTGTGAAAGGATGGGATTAAATACCCTTGCAACTCCATAGAAGTACTTAACAATAGTACTTATGTCCTCAATAGTAAAGAACTCAGGTAACAAGTTGCACTAGTTCTGAAAATAGTCTTAACACTCAAAACACTTCTAAATTTCCCCTCATCGAAACTCTTTTGCTCCTTCCTCAGCATTCAAAAATTTCACAAAGTAAAATTGAACAGCCTCCTGCTGAATTCGATGAGTAGATATATGCATGCCTAGGTCTTTTGGTCAGTTTTTCACTTAATGAGCCACCTACTCTATTCCACTTTCTTGGGGAACATGACTACAATATTAGGGAGGTTTCCCCCTGCAACAACTAGAAGTGGTTGAGAATGATGCCATGTGCCAGTTTGCTCTCACCCTAGTCTCTTCCTCCTAGTGGGCCAGTGGACACTCATTCAATAGCCTCCTTAGGCTATTTGTACCATATTTTATTTATTAACTAATGAAATATTCAACATAATTAATTACATTCATCCTTGAGCCCACATGGTCAATAGTCACAAACTTTACAATAAAAATAAAATATCATGTCTTCTTAAACATAACATGTTACTGAAATTTGGGTACATGACATACAACCTCCCTTAAGTCTAACATTGTCCTCGATGTTTCTTTATTCATCATCCTCAAAGCTACCCTAGAACAGAATTGGATATGCTTCCCGCATATGACTCTCCATTTCCCAGGTTGCTTCTTTTGGACTAAGGTGCTTCCATTGCACCTTCACCTACCCAATGGTGCGATTTCAAAGCAAGATCTCCCTCCTATCAAGGATACAATCTGGTTCCACCAAAAAATCTCCTTCGAGTTCCACCTGCACATCATTCCAATTTATAACATGAGTAGCATCATGTACATATTTTTTTTAAACAGAAATATGGAAAACATTATGAACTTTAAGATTTGGTGGTAAGGCCGATTGCTATGCCACCAGTCCAACTCTGGACAATATTTCGAAAGGACCACAATATATGGGTGCTAGCTTGGCACAACTCCCTAACTTTAAAGAACTCTTTTTAGGTTTTACCATAATGAAAACATGTTCTCCCACCTGGAATGCTTTCTGAGTTCGTTTAAGATCTGCATGACTCTTCTGTCTGACTTGTGCAACCTTCAAATTACCTTGTACCTTCTTCACGGTTACTTCCATTTCCTTTAATAACTCAGGTCCTAGTATTAACCTGTTAATGGGGTTTCTCCATGACATGTGAGTATTGCATTTCTTGCCATACAGAATCTCAAATGGGTTGAATTTTGATGAATCCTGGTAATGGTTTTTGTATGCAAACTCAACCAAGTGTAAGTAGTCCTTCCATTTACTTGGTTGTTCTCTAACTTACATCCTTAACATATCTTCCAAAATATGATTTACCCTTTTAGTCTGTCCATCCATCTGCAGATGAAAAGATGTACTGAAATTTAAAGTAGTATTTAAACCTTTAAATAAAGATTTCTAGAAGTTTCCTATGAATTTAGAGTTTTTGTCAGAAATTATAACTTTTAGAATTCCATGTAAACAAAAATTTTGTTTCATAAATATTTCAACAATATTAGCATCCTTATGAGTGGTATTTACTGGTATAAAATGGGACGCCTTACTGATTTTTTCAACAACTACCATTATCGAATCATTCTGGTTCTGATTCCTAGGTAAACCTGTAATGAAAACAATGTCGATTATTTCCCATCTTCGGCTAGGAATTGGTAACGGTTGTAATAAACCTGCTGAAAGCTGATGTTCAATGTTAACCTATTGACATTCAAAACATCTGGCAATATATTCTGCCAACTCATTCTTCATATTTGTCGAAAAATAATCTTTCTGTAACATAATTATTGTCTTTTGATAGCGAGGGTGTCCCGAATAGGGAGTCTTATGTATTTCATTTAATATAAGCAACTTAAATTTAGGTACGTTAGGTACATACAATTTGTTTTTTTATAAAGTATTAACCCCTTTTCATTTAGACTGTAACATGTACTCAAATTTTCAGTTACATTTTCTGCCACTTTAGCTTGCAATTTTTGGTAATTTTCATCCAATTTTACTCCTTCTTCGAGCTAATCTTCTAAATCTGTTTTATAAGTACTGATTGCTTCCATAAAATTTAATCTTACATTTCTTCTCAAGGCATCAGCTACTTTATTTTCTTTCCCCTTGATATGTTGGATCTCAAAATCATTTTGCTAAGGAAATCTATCCACCTAGCTTGCCTTGCATTTAAATTTGGTTGATCCAACATATACTTTAAACCTAATTATCCATCATTAAATTAAATTTTCTCCTGATCAAGTGATGGCACTACCTATTTTAATCATGTATCATGGCAGCTAATTCTATATCATAATTAGCGTAATTTTTCTTATGAATTTTAAGTTTCCTAGGCTTGTACGCTATTACGTTCTTGAGTTAAGACCCCACCAAGGCCATCATTGCATGCATCAGTGCATACAACAAAGTCTTTGTTAGGATCCAGAATTTTAAAAATCGGTGCAATAGTTAATAATTATTTTAATTTCTTAAAATTCTCTTCACATTTTTTATTCCATTCAAATTTCTTCCCTTTCTTCTGTAGAGAAGTTATGTGATTTGTGATCCTTGAGAATCCCTCAATGAACCTTTGACAATAACTAGTGATCCCCATCAATGACCACACATCAGTCACATCCTTTGGGACCAGCCATTCATTAATTGCTTTTATCTTATCTGGGTCAATCGCGATCCCATCTTTAGTTATTATGTGACCCAATTATTGTATTTTATCATTGAAGAAGTCACATTTACTGAACTTGGCATAAATTTGATGTTCCCTTAACACTTGTAAAATAATTTTTAAATGTTCCTCGTGTTCTTCTTTAGTCTTAGAATAAATTAAAATATCATCAATAAAAACTACCACAAACTTATCTAGATATTTATGTAATACGTTGTTAATTAAACACGTGAAGACTATCGGGGCATTAGTTAACCCAAATGGTATGACAACAAACTCATAGTGACCATATCTGGTCCCAAAAACCATTTTGAAAATATCCTCATCCTTAATCCGAACTTGATGATAACCGAATCTTAAGTGAATTTTTTAAAATACTTTTGCTCCGCGTAATTGATCAAACAAGTCATCTATGCGGGGGAACGTGTATCTATTTTTAATTGTCATCTTATTAAGATGACAGTAGTCAATGCATAAGCGCAAAGTAATGTCCTTCTTTTTAACGAAAATGATCAGTGCTCCCCAAGGAGACACACTTGGTCTTATGTACTTTTTATCTATCAGTTCTTTTAATTGTGATTTTAGTTCATTAATCTCCAGGATGTTCATCCAGCAAGGATATTTTGAGTTAGGAACCACACCAGGTACCGGCTCAATAGTGAAATACAACTCCCTTTTCGAAGGAAATCCCGGAATTTCCTCCAGAAATACATCCAAATAACCTCTTAGAATAGGTATATCTTCTAATTTTAGCTTATCTTCTTTATTAATGTGTTCTTCATTAGTTATAGTACAACAAAATATTTTCATCCATTCTGAACAACCCTTTTTAGTTGTAAGGAAGAAATCTGTCTGATTGTTGTTTTCCTAGGGAGTCCTTCTACTATTATTGTTTCACCTTCATTAATTAAATAGGTAAAGGTTTTATCAAAACAATTTAACACTACATTATGTTGTTCCAACCAATCCATTCCAATTAATACATCATAGGAGACTAACAAAAGTACATTCAATTTTACAGAAGTTTCAAACTGATTCATAAATAATGTACAGTCTTTTACAAAATCAATTACTCTTCTTTTTTCTCCTGTAGCTAATTGAACCAACCATGACTTTGCAAATTTCTCTACTAGTAATTTATTTTTCTTTACTAAACTAGGAGAGACATAACTCAGGCTGGCCCCTGGGTCAATTAAAATAGAAATGGGTTTATGGTTCAACATACCTTCTACCTCCACCATGGAAGTCTGATATCCAGCCTGTCTGTTTTCCAGTGCTGCATTGATTATGGGAATCCCTCTTGCTAAATCACCAATAGTTGTTTCTTTCTGCATAGCATGAATGTTGTTGTCGATCTTCTTTCTGTTGGGACAGGCTGATGCATAGTGAGGTCCCTGGAATTCCCAACATTTTATCGGTTCCTTACGTTCATTATTTTTAACATAATTACTATAATTATTTGTAAATTCCCTTTTTCTTGGGACAATGGGATTTTGCTGTGAGTTACTTTTATTTCCTTGAAAATTTTTGTTAGGAACACTACATGAGTTATTATGCCCAAAATTTCGATTTGGTGGGAAACATTTCTTTCTTGATTCGAAATTATTAGACCTTTTTGTTTTCCATTTTTGCATGTTCTCCCTTTTCCAGTTCTGCTCATAGCAAAAATTTTCTTTTCGCATGGCCTCTTCAAGGGTTTTGGGATTATCATATTCAATCCTATCCTTAATAAGAAAAGGTAAACAACTCAAAAACTGTTGCGCCTTGGGTTTTCATCAACAATATTAGGCACATATCGTGGCAGGCTTAAAAATTTACAATTTAACTCTTTCATATTCATGGTTCCCAACTTCAGGTCATAAAATTCTTTAGCTCGTTCCTCGTAATATTGTTTCGACAGAAATTTCTATTTAAAGTATTTTTAAAAGTACTCCAGTTTATATTTTCTCTTTTATGCCCTTAAGTCGTTTTATGTCCTACCACCAGATGTCGGCTTTTCCAATTAAGTTATATATTGCCATTCTCGCTTTTAACTGATTTGAGTAATTATATATTTGAAAGTACTTTTTCATTATGGAAAGCCATGCTTCGACTTCCTCTCCTTTTTATGTTTATCCATTAAAAGTTGGTGGTTTAATTTTTTTAAACTCTCCAGAAATATCTTCATATGGCTTGTATTTCTTATTTCTAGAATGATAATTACTCTCGCTGTTGTCACTAGAATACTAGTGTTTCTTTCTATGTGGGTTACCGTAAATTTCAGAAGAAGAACTGCTTTCAATTTTAGAGTGTTTTGAAATTTTACTCTTATGTTGATATGACATATTGTCAGATTCTATCTGTTTATCCTTTTATTCGTTATGAAACTTTTCCAGCAGTATTTAATTCAATTCCTCCTAAGCTCTTAGGATTCTCTCATTTTCTTTTTTAACAGTCTCCATTTTGAGTTTTTAATTCCTTAATTGTTTGCAGTAATTCAGATGAATTATTAGTTATATCTTCTTTCACAGGTTCTCTCCCAAAGTTATTTTGTTCATTTAACGGGGACCTATCTTCTGCATACTCTTTGAGTCCTTCCATACCTGCAAATTTAATTCAAAAAATATTTTGTACAACAACATTTAAAATCATAATCATTATCAACTTCCCAACAATGATTGAACAATCCTAATATACATGCCTAAGTTCCCAACCCACTCCATTTCCCTGAGGTGGATAAACCATTGAACCTCCTCATGTTATATATAATGATATAATCTCTGGTTATGTCCCCTCAGGAACCTGAGAATCACGAGTGGATTGGGGCCCAATAGAGAACCCCAACAATACAACAATATGAGATAGTTGAGCAATACAACAATATGATAAAAAAATATAAATTAGAATTGCACGTATGATAAATAGAACTTAACAATCCTAATCTACATGCCTAAGCCCCCAACCCACTCCACTTCAATAGGGTCAATAAACCATTGTCCCTCCTTGATTCACATTAGATATATCGATGTAGGCTTGGGTTTTGTCTCCCTAGGAACTTGAGAATATCGAGAGGATCGGGTACCGAATATAGAACCCTAGTGGGATTTATAAATATAAATATAAATTCCTAACATGTGATATATACCTATATAAAACTAGAATGAGATGCAAATAACTATGTTAATCTGATGATATCAGATTATTAAATGAAATACTAGTCCTAGATCGAAAGTCACCCCAATGGAAACACGATATGTTATAAATAATAATTATAGTCCATTAAACAATCCTCTGAAAGTTTATGTGAAGATTCATTACATAACAACTATTAGCAATAATGAGAATCAATATAAGCTAAATATTCAATTAAAATAACAAAGGGGTTCCACTAGCCCAATTATCGACATACATGAGTGTACAAGAAGCACTTGATGAGCTCAAAGTTGTGAACAAATCCGAGTAGGACAAACTTGACCTACATAGATAATTACCATCAATTTGGAGGACAGAACCATATGAGACATAATATATAACATAACCATGGATCATAAAATACATCAGTTATCTGGGAGATAAGAGGATGCTAATGCAAAATTACCTGCAAACAACATGTATACTTGAATAAGCATCAGATATAAAATATAAGACAATGTTTTATAAGAAAATTAGTTGTAGCAAAAAAATCATCAAAGTAATTCTCTAGTTGATACTTAAATAACACATGGATGTTAATCAAGTTCAGACTAGCAATGCTAGTTGCATAGCTAGATGGAAAATTATTAAATACTAAACCATAGGATGAGTAGGTACATGTTATTGAAAATCCCTCTTTCCATAATTACAAAAAAAAGGAATTAATCGTTAACGATCTAGCTAGTATCTAAAACTATATAACTACCATGTAAAAGATTGTTAACCTATGCATAAAATGCATACCATAAGGGATCGATCCACATGAAGAAAGAGATCTTATCTATGGGATCAGAGTATATGTCTACATGTGTGATAGAAAATCACCATTAATTAATTACCAGGGATCACATGAATCATGACTGAGCTAACCCAAGGTCGTGTGAAGGAAGGTGTGGCCTCCTCTCGACCCAAACCTGCTTGTCTAATTCACAAATTGTAATGAGTGTTGGTTGGGAATGGAACACAAATATAAATTATTGACTAGACATCAACAAGCATGAAGTATAAAGTAAGTGAAGCATGCAACTACAAGAATATTGATCCTCAAATGAGGCATCATGTAAATGGCTATGTGTATCTAATCACATGTTAAACAATTCGATGAACAAACTATAAATAAAAGCATGAATTTGAAGTATATAAACCCTATGGAGAAGAGAAAGCCCATGGATTACTTGTACTTCCTTTTTGTCAAATCATTTTCTCCATAAGAGTGATATTCCACCATGGAAGAGGAATGCATGGTGAATTTCACTCTATGGAATGTGGATTAAATATCTACAGTAAGAAAAATGTGAAATCAATAGTTTGAAACCAGCATGACACTTACCACTCCACTCATGAATTTCATGTTGAGAACTGAGGCTGTGGGAGTTTAAACCCATCATTTCCATCCTTAAAAATAAGTGCAATAACCCCTCTCCATGCCTCTTTTTTCATCCAAGGATTTTACCATCTGAGAGGTGAATGAATTTGTATAGCAAGTTGTGTAAGAACAACAACAAATGAAGTCGCTCGGGGAAGGGAAAGCTTATATAAATGATGGTTGGAAGAGGGTGTAGTATTTGTTTCCCTTCACCTCCAATTTGATCATTTGATTGAATGGGGACATGAACCTACTAGGTAAAGCATGCCATGAAAAGTTCCCTCCTACATAGTCCTTAAAAGCAGTAGCTACCATAATTTTGGGATGAAAACGCCTCCTTTTTTTAGTCTGAATACAACATTTTGTAAGTTGGTGGATTAGTGGGATAAATCCCCATGCTCATGATTTCCAAGATGGTAACCCTATCCATGTTGGATTATACATGTAGTTGTGGTGGGGGAGCCATTATTGGCTAGTAGTGTATCCTAACTATGTGTTAGGTTAGTCTGTGTTATAAGGTGTGTGTGTGTGTGCAGCCTATGTGTTAGTTTATTTTTTGTTTAATCTGTAGTTTAATAATTGTATAATTAATGTGTGTGTGTGTGGACAACAAGATTCTAGAATAATTTGACAAGGAATTTGTAATGAGTGCATTCATTATGTGTAGTTTCATATGTGTATCCATCTATAAATATATAAGTAAGAATGTGTAAAAATACTATAAGGGAATGTGCATGGTAAATTTATAACAAGTACACCTCTCCTTGATTGAGTGATGAAATGAGCTCCAAACAGGGTCAAGATATGTTATGAGGTCCAACTTACAACCATACCTCAACTAGTAGAAATAAAATAAAATAATGAGTATATATACGAACTATAGGTTCAAGTTCAGGTTGCGACTAGTTTGGATAATGGAGAGTTGGTGAAGAGGTATGTAGCCTCTAGATTACATATTCAGCCATAGGCATTGAAGTTCTCTAACTAGTGAATGCAAGTGCTCATCTGCTTATCCCTTTAAGGGTTATTGTGTATCATGACTCAATATTGAAAAAAAAAGTGTAAGTATGTTGGGTAGATGACATTAAAATTTTCTAAGTACTTCATGTGTTTTTGGAAGTCATACTTCTAAAGTGTTGTTAGCTTCACATATCTCAATACCATAAATCCTTATGGAAAAGAGATGTTGAGAAATAACATCTAAATGGTCTCCACCCCCCATACAAAATCCAGTAGGTAGCCATGCCCATTTGTTGAAAAATAGATCCCTACATCCATAGTAACTTGGTCCAAGACTAAGGGAAAGCTCATCTCCCCCTTAGTATAGGATTACCAAGTGTGGAAGAAGAAAAAATGGACACATATTAAGGTTATATGAAGATACCCAGACTTGTAGAAATTAGCCCCATTCACCTTTAAAGATACTGACCTTCGATTGGACAAAAATAATATCCTTACCCTTTGCAATCAAATCATTTGGAAAAGTTCATTGGTCCATACACCTACAATTTCACCCGTTGAAACAAATATGCTTTTCTAGGTTTATTCATTCTCACAAAATCCATTGCATCAACTCATACACCTACAAACCGTTGTCCACAATCCTTCATTCTTTGTATCCCTCAATTGAATATACCCAATTGTATTCAAACTCAGATCCCAAGTTCAAACTGTAATATGGAAGGAACAAACCCTTAAAATCCCTAGCTAGGATCTAGGTTCAAGTCGTTGGTTCTACTTGTAGAAAACTAATAAGGAGACTTACCACATGGTTATCTTAATGTTCTTCCTAAGTTCAATGGGGAAAGTGGGATCTTAGCTAAACATCATATCAGTGCATTTTGTTATTGCATTGATAACTTCTCAGTTGAAGCTGGTCATGTTTTCTCTAAAACATTTGCACATTCTCTAGAAGGAAGGGATAGAAAATTGTTCATGAATATAACTAATTATTCCATAAAATTTTGGGTGCACTTCATAGTGAAGTTCACAAATAACTGGGGGATAAAGAAGGATAACAAAAACATCCTGATAGAGTTCAATTCTATGAACAGGAACAATGGTGACTCCCATTTCAGAGTTTACTACTCAATTCTACAAGTTCATACCATCAAATTCTAAATACGGTCAAACTATCGAAGTTGATGCAGTGCTTGCTTATTATTTTTCTTTTGAGGAAAAAATATATCTCCACCTAAGACAAATAAACTATTCTAACCTAGAAACCCTTTTTAATGATATTGAAGATCTAGAAGGGACATGAAAGCAACTGGAGTTCCTCTAAAAACTAAACTAGAGACCCTTGATAGCAATGAATATCCAGAAATAACAAGAGGGAAGGAACCAAAAACATCTTCTAGTCAAGAGTCCTTGAGTTTGGAAGAGGTTACCAAGCTCCTCAAAACTATGAAAATGACCTTACCAAAGTCAAGTAGGGTCAAGAAACAAATTCATTTGTTGGAACTTCCCTCATCGCAAATCATCAAGTTTGTGTCCAAACCATAGTATAGAATAAATACTTTGGTGTATCCATAGTGATAAATTAGACCTGAGAACCCTAATATACACCAATACCCTATAGAACAACCTAATGCAATTCTCCCTCCAGTCCAAGGGTATGAAGAATACCATGAACATGAAGAGGACGAAATACCTAATTAATATTCCCTCAATCCTTAACATTTTTGTTCATGGATATGAGGTTGAAAATCAAAGGGTTTGTTGGGATCATAAGGCATGTGAATGTAAGGATATGAATAATATATCTATGAGGAAGAGGTTTGCATCATGAAGAAGGGGTCCAAAATTTATCTTGCACTTAGTTGTAAATGGTTACTGATAACATCATGGATGAGGTGAGAATAAGCTATGACCTAAGGCTTAGAACTAATTTTCAAAATTTTAGAAGAGATGAGCATTATAATAAATATAATGATAACAGGAGGGAAAATAATGTGCTTTCATAATAGTCAAGGATGTATATGATCCAGAAGGAGATAGATGTTAGACATCTAGCAGTACCAATAAAGCTAGGTGTAAAAGGAACTAAGACTAATAAAGGTTAACCTAATCCTATCCAAGCACACGTAAAGAAACCTCCACTGTGTAAAAGGATTAGAGACAGGGATTATCCTAACTTCTACTTTTGGTATTAAGCATGAATTAAGAAAACTTAAGATACCAATTCCCCTCTATGAATTCCTTAAATATATTGCACATAAGAAAGAGATATCCTCTTATTTGGGTCTTACTAATGTCAATACTCTGTTAGTTCTTAAAGCCTCTCCTCCTCTTGATAAACCTACCACCCCCTCTTCCAATGTGATGGTCTTCAATGTCGAAGCCCCCTTTCAAGATGACTTTATAAATATGAAAGATTATTCTCCTAAAATGGTCTTAGGAAATATCCCTAATGGGATAAACCATCTTACTCCTCCTTTCTACATCACTCTTGAATTGCAAAATTCTATGTCCATATTTTTTTATATGATTCTAGTGCCTCACACTCATTGATGCAATTAGTTGTCATGGAAAATCTTGGTTCAGACTTCACAAGGCCCTATAAAGACTTATTTTCCTTTAATTCTAAAAGAGTGCAATGCTTGGGAATGATCAAAGATTTAGTGGTTGGGATGGTATAAATCCCTAAAAAATATGTGATGATGGATGTGGTTATTGTTGATGTCTCACCCTAATATGATATGTTATTATCATGAGAGATCCAATATCCCAATAAACATTGGTGGTCCTATTTGATAATGACACACTAGTGCTCATTTCTTGGTATGGGTGCACTGGTGCACATTTTTAGACATTTAATATAATGTGTATTGATGCTCATTTTTTTATGTTTTGGCACATTTAAGCTCTTTTTTAAGGTTTTGCAGAATTTTTTCTCATAATATGCCAAATTACCAAACGATAATTCACATTTTTTTTTACAATTATTAAAATAAGGAACCCTAAAGATGAGGCTTTAAAAAGAGTAAAAAGTAAAGGTTTGTTTCATTTCTTCATCTCACATGAGAGAATAGGAAGAGTAAGTGTCTCTACATGAGATTGCAATACAAATAGTCATGAATGCAAGGAAAGATAACGATTATTGTAGGAAACTAAGCATTCTTTTCTTTGTTTATTATTTTTATTTCTTATTGAGTGTATTTCTATTTTATTCCTTTTATCACTATTGTTCATTATTTTTTAGTTGGATTTCTGCTTTTTTTGAAGTTTGACGATTTTGTCTCTATTTTGAAAGTTAATGGTGGATTACTTTTAGGGTTTAACATCAACATAAATGTATAGGAAATGAGGGGCAAGTGCAACCAAGAAATAGGTATTTTTTTTTGTGCATAATGGTTGCATATAGCCATTAGTGATTTTCTTTATGTAATTTTCATTTTTACAATAATGTTCTTTATTTATTACTTTTCTTTTCTTTTCTTTTTAAATTCATTTGAGGGTTTTAATTTTATTTGCAGGTGAATAATAGATTTGTTTTAAGGTTTTACATAAAAAATTATGGGTGGAAAATTACGTGCAAGCCGTAGACCAAGAAATGGGCACACTTTTTTGCAAAATGGGTCCATGTCCAAAAGGGTTTTCACCTCCCTTTATGTGGTTGTTCATTAGTTTATTTCATCTACATAATATTATTGTTGGTGTTATTGGAGAAATGATACTACACTTTTATCTAAAAGAACCAATGCTCCATTTTTGTGTTGGACCACCAAAACGACTAGTGCTCTTCTTTTGTAGAGCATCAATTCTCCACTTTGGGAATATTTCTTCTAGTGAATGAGTGGATTTGGAGAGTTTCCATCAAAATTTTACATGTAACAATTGAGTGGTTTTGTAATTACAACCAATCCACTTATTAAGGGGCTTGAGTGATTTGACACTCACTTTGGTTTTGTATGAGTGATTTCACTACCATTACTATATATGAATTCTTAACATTTAAATATTAGTTATTGCACATTTTCATAATATTATTCTTGTGTTTATTTCTAATGTATTATTTCATGTGCTTCCAACTATAATTTTTTTATTTAAAATAATAATTTTTTTTTTTAATATTCTACAAGTATTCTCATTTGTTTTTAAATGTAAATGAAAGATATATTAATTAAGAAGGATAAGAAAAAATTCTTGAAATTTTGAATATAAAAGTTACACTATCACAACATTTTAATAATCATGTATTTATTAATTAAATTCAATCGATAAATCATTTTTTTGTTGGTTAAGTTCCCTGTGACTTGTTGGGTGAACCTTTGGTCTGAGAAACCACAATCCTGGGGCATCTAAGCCGTCAAAATTACCCGAGGATTGTACACGGTCTTTCCGCACCAACCCTTAGCATGGTTGGATTTAAATGTCGCATTCTAGGAGTAGCGGGTTTTGATCCTGGGCCGCCAAGCAAACGAAACCCCTCTCGACCGTTTTCTCTACTGAAATTTGACATTAAATAGATAAATATTAAGAAGACATGAAAATTATTATATGAAAACAAATTAATAGTAAAAATGACTAAAAGTTTTAATATTTAATTATTGGTTAAAAATATTTATTTGATAAGCAATAATTGATTTTTTATTTGATAAAACCGGTGATATCTTTAATCATTATCGCATCGATTCTCATATTAATCTTGTCACACTAAAAAAATTTCTTCAATTTGGTTTGGGCATTCTAGTGCTCCTCTTTGATCCTGGAACATTAACATAGGTGCTTCACATTGGTGTGGGTGCACTAGTGGTTTTTTAAGAGATAGGCACACTAGTGCTTCACTTTATAAATTGGTGCACCAATGCTTCTCTTTATAAATTGGTGCACCAATGCTTCTCTTTATAAATTAGTGCACGAGTGCTTCTATGTAGAAGTAGGAACAATGGTGATTCTCTTTAGAAATAGGTGCATTGGTGCTTATATTTTAGAAATAGGTGTGCTGATACTTATATTTCAGAAATTGGTGCATCGATGCTCAAAATGGACTTAGAGAAATGGTGCTTCTATGATTAAACAAATGCAATGATGCAAATTATATAATGTAGACACCAAAAACAAAACCTCCACTGTAACCTCCAACTATCAAAATTTTTTAGCTCTATTAAATATTCATTATAACCTATGCAAAACCTATGCTACAAACAACGAAGGTTGTAGGAGAGGTTTTTTTGATAATTTTTTGTCAATCTTGTAACACTAAAAAACTCTGCTATAACCTATGCTAGGAAGTGTTTCCCTTGTAGTTTTTCTCATGGATTCAACCTTCTTTACGCATATACCTTCTTTATGCATAGGATCCAATTTGATTTGTGCTCTTATTTTCATATTTTTATTGCGCCGAGAAGCGCTCTACAGCCCAGTATGGGGGAGATCTTGTCACATAACGTTACGTAATGTTCCTCATGTAAATGTCGGCTATAAATGTTTACTTCTATTTACTTATGATTTTCAATTATGAGAGAGATGTTGTAACGTTATGTAACGTTCCTCATGTAAAGATCGGCTAAAAATATTTACTTCTATTTAATTATCACCCAAAATAAATGTCACAAAAACAACCTAATATGGGGGAGAGGTTGTAATGTTCCTACCTAAGAAAACAATAAAAAAGTAAAAATTTAATTATCCCCCCCAAACAAATGTGGGTCAGAAGGAAAACACAATATGGGGGAGATGTTGTAATGTTCCTACCCAACAAAATAATAAAAAATTAAAAAATTTAATTATTTGCAAAAAAATGTTGGCCTTGCACATGGTTTTAAAACCATGTGCAAGGCTTTCTAAACAACCCATTGTTTTATTGTACATGGTTTAGGAGGGCCATGCACACCATGTGCAAGGCCTCCTTAACAACCCATGGTTTTATTGTACATGGTTTAGGAGGGCCTTGCAAATGGTTTTAAGACCATGTGCAAGGCCTCCTAAACAGCCCATAGTTTTAAGAGGGCCTTGCACATGGTTTTAAAGGAGAGATAATAAAAAATAATAATAAATATTATATGTCCGCCATAAATAATATTAAACATTAATAATTAAAATAATATATGTGGACCTTAAATAAAAATATGTGTCTTTTGATTTGAATCAAATCAATGACTATATATAAGACACACTAAAGTTGATCGCTCATTGAGTGTAATACCTAAAAAGAGGTTTGCACCTGGAGACATTGATCCCTCTCGGTGCTTGATAGAGCCTAGGATTTGGATCTACGCTGGTTATTATTCAATCATCAAATACTTTACCAAAAACTTCATTACTTTTAAAGATAATATCCATGTCCCTTTTATAATAACTTTACATAACCTTAAAAAATATATTTGCATTGATGTCAATCTTTCATAAAAAAAAAATTCTTTTGTAAATCTCTCATTCCCCCTTTTTTTTTTAAATGATGTAGAGAAAACAATATTTTTTAAATATCTTCGTATCTCCCTTATTTAACTTAATCTCCTCTTTAAAAAAAGTATTTTTACTATGTTGAAGATACATATGTTTTCCATGCATTATCTTGTTCATGGATTTCAAACATAATATTCTCTTCTTTTAGGTGGATGGTGTTCTCCATTCCCTGCTCATCGCTTGTCCACATGCATTCTCCTCACAAAATACAATGATTTCTTCTTTAAAAAATTGCTAGCGATCTCATGGCTCTTTCTTTATGTGCAACCACAAACAAAAACACACATGATAAACACTCTTACTCCCTCCTACTTTATTTGCTGATAGCAAATGTGAAGCTATGTGAGTGGAGGGAGATTATTGCTCCATCAAGAAGAACTTTTTTTTTTTCAGATGGAAAGATCCACGAGAAACTCAGCAATACTTCCTCACATTCGTGAATGGTAGAGGTGGTAAACCGCTGGCCATCCTAGCAGAAGGCCTAACCCCAGAGGACTCAAGGCTTGAACCCGTGACCTCCCCCGAACCGAGAGAGTGTGCTCACGTCTTACCAATTGAGCTAACCCTTGAGGCTATAAAAAAAACAACCTATGAGTGACTATCGCTCCCATGAAACGATAGTCCTATTGGTCCTTGAAGGATACCAAACAATGATGTTATTGTTTCCTAGAGCATCGTTGGGTAGCGATAACCCTTCTCTATCACTCCTTAGACACGGGTACCCACTTGATTGAAAAGGAGGGTTCTAGCCTACTTGTGCCTACTCCCTTATGCCTATGATACCACATTGTTCGAAAGAGTTGCGACACTGCTACATAATGGAAGATGAATAACGATGATAAATAATGAACACGTGCTTAAAAAAAAACCTCTACACACACAATGTTTTGAATTTATTGAATTGTTCAAGTGTAGTAAACATAACCTTCTATATGAAACCACCTAATTGCTTCTTCTAAATATTTAATTAAGTGGGAGTAATTACACTTTCCAACACCTTCTTAACTTCTATTATTTCTTTCCTCAAACCTTCGATAATGATAAAAAATGGCAAAGGGAGTGTACATAAAAAAACATTGTTTCAATTCCGTAGCATGAGGGGTTGACTATGTAGGTAATATACAGTCCACGTGAGTTTGTATTAATGGATTTAGTTAACTCAAAAATAAAAAGTATATATAAGGCTCAAGGGTTATTTTAAATATATTTAAAATATATAGATAATAGGGGAATTATAATTATGTAGTTAGGGGCTTGAATAAGATATTATGTCAGATTTGAATCGATACTGATCGATTGCTGCTTGCCCATTTATATATTACTTATGTTAACCAGACCTAGGGATGGATGTTAACTGGTAGGACCATGTTGACAATAACGCGGTAGATTATTTATCCATTTTTACTAGATTCTATTCCCCGTGTTATCGACAATGTTGCAGATTTATTACTTATTTAATATATAAATAAATCTAATGGTTAAGAACATGTGTTTGTTTAAAAAATTATTTTTTATATGTTTGTTTTAAAAATCAGTTATTCTAAAAAAAAATAAGATATATACATTTCTATAAATTACTTGTCTATGGCTCTGCAACCATGATGACATCCTTTCGAACTAGAAAATAAAGATGGTCCAAATTCCCCAGGTGTATAGGCCATTCACCTACCCTTTGGATCATGTCATGCATTCGATCAATTACTCTCAGTCAAAGCATTGTTATTTCAATCCTGGACAAGCAAGCTTTCTTCATGCCTTAAAAGCTGACAAAGAAAGATGTGGGGATCGCACCCAGCCTGGACCGCACCAACCTTTAACATGGTTGGATTTTTTGGTATCCGACGAGATTAGAACTGGTGACCTTTCAGTTTAGGGGGCGTCTTAACCATACCTCACCACCAACTGTTCTACATCTCACGGATTTATATATATATAATTGTAAAAGTTGATAGACTTTTTTATTTGAGATTTGGGGTGGACTACCACCTATGCTTTTTAATTTACGGATGAGGATGAGACAAGTGTACCATCAAGATTGATTCCAAAAAAACAATTATAAAAAAATGTATATAAAAAATAAATGGTAGCTAGGTGATGAATGGATAATAGTTGATAACATGTAGCTAAGCATGGATAACTCACAGTTGAACCCATTTAATTAGAAGAATACGAGGAAGAAAAAAAATGTACAAATTGTCTTCCATTCCATAACTATCTCTCAACTATTTGATCCTTATCTATGTGATCGAGCCACAAACTATGTGTGTGTGCTAGTTTATTTTGAATTTAGAACAATTGCCATAAAATCAATGATAATACATTCATCTCATCTTTATGCAATCTAGAAAAAAACATTAGTAGTACACCACCAAAAATTCTAAAATATAAACACTTATCAATGTATAAACCTAAAATGGATAGCTTTTTTTAATTTAAAAATATTAATTTACTATTAAAGATATTATTTTAATCATCATTAACACAAGTTCAAGTGACTAACCAAACAAAATAAGGGGTCATATTGTTAAAAATAAAGGGTTTTGTTGTTAAAAATAGTTTTAGTAATTATGAGAGGAATTGTTTAAACATGTTCTTAGTAGAGGATTTTAAATCATAGTTTTTTTGCTTTTGTTTTGTAATTTTTCAAAATTGAGTAATAAGATGTAGATTTTTTTGCTCATAGATGTTTGGGTTTTACCACATAACTTTTGTGCATAGTCTAAAAATTCTATTATTTGGATTTGAATAGGTAGATTTTCCCATATTTTTTTGAAAAATTTCATTCACAATGCCAAATCCATTTCTAAAATCATGATTACAACAGAGTTAAATTTTGATTTTGAAAATGTCCAATTTCAATAAAAAAATTACCATCCACTCAATTGTTAAAACATCTCCTAAATATTGTGTCTCTTCTATTATTGTTGGTGATTTTTGACCCAACACTTCAATCTTTAATTGGCATAAAATGCAAATCTTTTAATTTCATGATATTAGTTTAAGAGATAAAGATTTTACACTACCACAACCACTTAAGTTGTGGTTGGTGAATACCCATAGGCTACAAGTTAGGTGCCACAAATAAGTTAATGATATTGGTTATGCAAGCATCTATCAATTTTTTTTTAATTGTTAATTTGAATTTTTGAACCACTACCATAAAATCAAGTTGATAAATACACTTGTCTCATCTTCATACAATCTAATAAAAGTATAAATACTAATCCACCACAAATTTTAAGATATAAACACCTATAAATATAGATAAAGCTATTAAATTAAAAACTTTATTATGTTTTATATTTTTTTTAAATTTAATTAAATAGTAAATATATAAATATTTTATGGGCTGATGCACAATCATGGACTCCTTTAAAGACACTTTAGATGCCACATAATACTAGAATAAATGGAAAACTCTGACTTTAGGTGACAATTAGGGGTACTTCCCTAACTTATTTGAAGATGAAGTAAAAAGAGAAAAGATAGGAAATTGAATCAGCTTTCATAATATATAGCATTTATGCAGAGAAAATGTGTGTAAATGATTATAAAATTAGTTTCTGTGAAAGTGGGTTTTCAAATTTTCAACACATCTTAACATATATGTTTGTGCGAGTGTAGCAATATATGAGGTAAATGATGTCCATTTGGGATAAAATCTTGTAGACATATAAAGGACATATGGTCCTAGTGCAGCACTATTTATTCGGAATTTTTCATGAATTATTTTTATTATTATTAATTATTGAAGTCAGAAAAGCTTGAAATTAAAACCTTATGTGCGGGTGCAACACTTTAGGGGAAAAAATTAATGAAATCCTTGATTTCTAAATATAAGATCATAGAGCTTGATCTCGTCTAGTGCACCATATAGTTTTTTTGGGAAATGGTGATGGAAATCAAAAGTTATATAACAAACAATCGATGCATGTATTTTCAAAAAATGACATGTGTCATTTAGAAAAATAATTATAAATAAATAAAACATAGTTTTGAAGGAAAAAATTACATATTCAGAATCGTAAGATCATACTCTACAATATCCTAGATTTTCATAAAAAAATATTGTGTATGTCATATCAAAACACGCCATCTAAACTGAGCATATTGATAGAGTTCTAAAAGACAAGCAATAGCCCTAGTTTATTTGTCCTAACTAATAGGTTCGGTATTCTGAAGCTACTTCTGAACCTAATGCCAAACCTTAATCCTGTGAATTATTTTAATTTTAAAATAACGCATATGCGTTATAACGCATATGTGTTATAGCTTATTCATATTGCATATGCGATATAACGCATATGCGATATGAATAAGCTATAACGCATATGCATTATAGCTTATTCATATCGCATATGCGATATGATAAAGCTATAATGCATATGCATTTTGTCTTAACTAATTTGTTTTTTTCCTAATGCATCATTGTTCATCACCCTCATCCTCCTCCTCCTCCTCCTCCTCATCATCATTGTTCATCATCATCATCATCACCATCACCCTCGTTATCTAGATCATCATCATCATCACCCTCATCCTCATTAGCTTCATTGTCACCCTCATCCTCATCATCATCATCACCCTCCTCCTCCTCCTCCTCCTCCTCATCATCATCACCCTCATCCTCATTAGCATCATCATGGTCATCATCATCATCATCATCACCCTCATCACCCTCATCATCATCATCACCCTCATCCTCCTCCTCCTCCTC
>LPNX011024703.1:59261-69624 GCA_001517045.1 Pseudotsuga menziesii
TCGCCCTCATCATCATCATCATCATCATCATCATCATCACCCTCATCCTCATCACCATCATCATCATTCTCATCATCATCATCACCCTCATCATCATCAGCTTCATCATGGTCATCATCATCATCATCATCATCATCACCACCGTCATCATCGTCATCGTCATCCTCATCATCATCATCATCGTCATCAACCTCATCATCATCATCACCCTCATCCTCCTTATCATCATCATCACCCTCATCCTCCTCATCATCATCATGGTCATCATCATCATCATCATCATCACCCTCATCCTCCTCCTCGTCATCCTCATCCTCATCCTCATCCTCATCATCATCATTATCATCATCACCCTCATCCTCATCAGCTTCATCATCATCATCATCATCATCATCATCCTCATCATCATCATCATCATCACCCTCCTCCTCCTCCTCCTCCTCATCGTCCTCATCCTCATCCTCCTCCTCATCATCATCACCCTCATCCTCATCAACTTCATCATGGTCATCATCATCATCGTCAACCTCATCATCATCATCACCCTTATCCTCCTCCTCCTCCTCATCACCCTCCTCCTCCTCCTCCTCCTCATCACCCTCATCCTCATCATCATCATCATGGTCATCATCATCATCATCATCATCATCATCATCATCATCATCCTCATCCTCATCCTCATCATCATCATCATCATCACCCTCATCCTCATCAGCTTCATCATGGTCATCATCATCACCGTCATCATCCTCATCCTCATCCTCATTATCATCATCGTCAACCTCATCATCGTCATCACCCTCATCCTCCTACTCCTCCTCCTCATCATCATCATGGTCATCATCATCATCATCATCATCACCCTCATCCTCCTCCTCCTCCTCATCCTCATCATCATCATCATCATCACCCTCATCCTCATCAGCTTCATCATGGTCATCATCATCACCATCATCATCCTCATCCTCATCCTCATCATCAGCATCATCAACCTCATCATCATCATCACCCTCATCCTCCTCCTCCTCATCATCATCAACACCCTCATCCTCATCATCATCATCATCATCACCCTCATCCTCATCATCATCATCATGGTCATCATCATCATCATCATCATCACCATCATCCTCATCATCATCATCATATTCATCCTCATCCTCATCATCACCATCATTGTTCATCATCATCTTCATCGTCACCCTCATCCTCATCATCATCATCACCCTCATCCTCCTCATCATCAACCTCGATCCTCATCATCATCGTTCATCACCCTCATCGTCACCATCATCATCATCTTCATCGACACCCTCATCCTCATCATCATCACCATCCTCATCATCATCATCATCATCATCATCATAATCCTCATCCTCATCCTCATCATCATCATCATCATCACCCTCATCCTCATCCTCATCCTCATCATCATCACCCTCATCATCATCATCATCATCATGGTCATCATCATCATCATCATCATCATGGTCATCATCATCATCATCATCATCACCCTCATCCTCATCATCATCATCATAGTCATCATTCTCCTCGTCATCACCATCATTGTTCATCATCATCATCATCGTCACCTTCATCCTCATCATCATCATCACCCTCATCCTCCTCATCATCAACCTCAATCCTCATCATCATCGTTCATCACCCTCATCCTCATCATCATCATCATCTTCATCGACACCCTCATCCTCATCATCATCACCATCCTCATCCTCATCATCATCATCATCATCATCATCATCACCCTCATCCTCATCCTCCTCCTCCTCATCATCACCCTAATCCTCGTCCTCATCATCATCATGGTCATCATCATCATCATCATCATCATCACCGTCACCATCATCCTCATCATCATCATCATCATAGTCATCATCCTCCTCATCATTGTTCATCATTATCTTCATTGTCACCCTCATCCTCATTAGCACCATCACCCTCATCCTCATCATCATCATTCATCATCATCATCCTCACCATCATCATCATCTTCATTGACACCCTCATCCTCATCATCATCACCATCATAATCCTCATCCTCATCATCATCATCATCATCATCATCATCATCTTCATCATTGTTCATCAGCCTCATCCTCACCGTCATCGACACCCTCATCCTCATCCTCATCGACACCCTCATCCTCATCATCATCGACACCTTCACCATCATCTTCATCGTCACCATCATCCTCATCATCATCACCATCCTCCTCCTCCTCCTCCTCCTCATCATCCCTCATCCTCATCATCACCATCACCCTCATGCTCATCATCATCATCACGGTCATCATCATCGTCGTCAACATCATCATCATCCTCATCCTCCTCCTCCTCCTCCTCCTCATCATCCTCATCCTCATCATCATTGTTCATCAGCCTCATCCTCACCATCATCGACACCCTCATCCTCATCATCATCGACACCCTCACCCTCATCCTCATTGACACCCTCACCCTCATACTCATCATCATCATGCTCATCGACACCCTCAATGTTCATCACCCTCATCCTCATCATATAGATAAATGTAAATTGCATATATTCATTGAGCACTAAATCGCATATGCGTTATGGAAAACATGTAAAAACCTGCCCGTTCATTAAAAAGATGGAATTCAATATCGCATATGTGATATATCGGAGGTGCGTTATATTGCATATGCGATACATGTTTTATAGAAAATGTAGGGTGGCGTCGTGTTGGCCAACTTTATTGTATCAAAAGACATAATTCGTTTGAACCTGCGCACAGAGAACTATTTGACATGCAATTTTTTATCATTACTTACATAATTCCATAGTTTTGTACAGGTTTGGGTGGATTTCAATGGGGAATGTACGTAATAGAGGACGAAAGTCAACAAGGAAGGTGCTTACACCGAAAGAAGCAGAAAAAGAAAAAAGAAAAAAAAAGGGAAGATTCAAGAAATCATCGGCATTCATTACATGAGCAAATAGTTCCCATTCCCCCTCAACAGATACCTGACGTAGAGGATGAGGAAGATAATGCAACATTAAAGGAAGCTAGTTATACGGAATTTGATATTATTGATCCATTAGTAAACGGACAATCTTGTGAAGAGTTCAGTAATTATGTTACTCCCGATGTAAATGTGACTCAGTAACAACCATGTTCAGTGGTTCAATCTCCTAATCGAAGTTGTGAGCCGGTAGTGGATGTAAACGTCACTCCAACATTTCAAACAGCAAGAAATTTTGCATCAAAATGAAAGAGAACTCCTAAAAAAATACAAGTGGACGAGAGCGGATTGACTTCCATGGAAGGTAAGGTGGCTAAACACACTATCCTTCGTCATTATTCTCAAATAATGAAACAATATTTTGATAACAAATCCAAAGTCGGTAAATGCCAATTGTTTTTAACTTTGCTTAAATCTAGAAATATGGCAACTGTTAGAAGAAATTTAGGCATAACAACAATGAAGAATATCGAATCAAGTAATCAAATTGTTAAATCTCTTGCTACTACATTCACATCGATTGGTAAAAAAACTCGTTCACAAGATTGTAATGTGGCTTGTTGTGTATTGGCTGAATCAATTGTATGTAGATCCACAAGACAACGTCGTTTACTTAAATGCACATCACAAATTGTTCCTTTACATCCAAAGACACTTAAAAAATATTCAGTAAGAAGAGACAACCTTGATGTAGAGGGACAAATGGAAACATTATGGGCATTTAGTAGTAGGTTGCCCCGCAAAGACATGAAGTTAGTCGAAGTAGCGAAGGGCCTAGTGCAAATGTTTTGCCATGATAACACTAGGCCTTCTTCTAACACGAAGGATGTGTTAAAACATTGTAGGGGTTCTAGAAACACTAACCCTCATGTTAAACATTATCTTGACATGACACAAACTCAACTGTTCGAGATGTTTAAAGTTGCCCACGTAGAGCTAAGGCTTGGGAAAAGATCTTTTGAAAAATGCAAGTCTTGGTATGTTAGAATCAATACCATCCGGAACACTTGTTGTTGTAGATACCACATAGAGTTTGACCTATATTACCATACATTTTCACATATATGTCGTTTTTTGCATCCTAACCATGTGCAGGAATGCTTAAGTACAGTACCGCCATTGTCATCCAGAGATTTCATCCATAGCATAATGTGTCCAAGGCAAGATGGGCAGACACATTACTTAAAACAATGTGTAGTTGGTTCTTGCAACAATTGTGGTGGGCTATCATGGTTTGATCGCATCCATGAAAGTGAAGATCAAGCATTCGGGAATGCAATTGTCAAGAAGCAGAACTATCAGTATGAGACATATCAGCTAAATGATGGGAAATAAAGCAGGAAGATTAAATTGGTGACTTCACAAGTAAATTCTTGAATATTGACAAATTAATATTCATGTACACATTTTTTTATGTGGTTTATTGACATATTAATATTTATGTACCAGGTGCAAGTATGTGATTTTATTCTAGAGTTTCATGGAAAGATCCAACAGTACATTCAACATGTTGATATGGCACGGTGGAAAGATGAGCAATTCAGAATATGCTGGGACAGATTCCCTCTCAAAACAATATTACCAATGGTTGAATTTGCGGAAAATTACACCCTACAACCACAAAATGAAATTCAAAGTCAATACTATCACTCAGAGCAGGTGAGCATAATGGTGCATATCACGTATCGACATGGGCAAGATAGCAATGAAGAGAAATGTGTAATACTGAAAGAAAGTCACTTCTACATAAGTGACAACCGGACCCATGACATCCATTACGTGCAACATTGCTTTAAATTATTCTATGATCACGTGATAGCTATGGATATACCATTTTATTGTCATTTCATTTGGTCAGATGGTTGTGCTGGACAGTTCAAGAATGCATGTGTATTTGAATGGTTGTGTTTGTTGCACATAAAATACAAGGTGCCACATGTATGGAACTACTTTGAAACTGGTCATGGAAAAGGAGAGCGCGATGGTGTTGGTGCTTGCATTAAAACTACACTTCGAAGGGAAGAGATGAAGTTTACAGGTGCTCACCTTCGAGACGCTGCATCTATAGTTCAATGGTGTGCATCTATCATGGGAGAACAAGCAACAAGGAAACACTTAGTGCGAAGAATATTCTAGGAGGTGACAAATGTGGACCGATCACAAACACCTCAGGTGAACACAGTGCATGGAACTCGACAGTTTCATTCAATTAGAAGCTCAGACAACTCGACCCTACAAATTTGGACAAGATTGAATGCTTGCTTTTGCAATTCCTGTAGCATCAGTGAATGGGGTGATTGTGAGCATACGGATATCGTTGATACATCGGATCGAGTGACACTTGGCACCAATTTCAATGGGGTTAATGAAATAGACCATTTGGAAGCCTGATCATACACATATTTCTACAGACTATGATCACATATTGGATCTCATACAAGCAAGTACATGAGTAGTACCTAAATAAGAAAATGGATTTATGTATTGTTTACTCGACCTATGTATAATTTAATTTATGTAGAAATTAGAAATGCAAGACCTTATTTACAAAATGTATTGTTAACTTGACCTATTTCCTTTCACAGGTCAGATATATGTAGTGTTTGCCCCAAAAAATAATGAATGGGGTTTTGACTATTGGTTGGCACGTTGCTTAGAGGGGAAACAAACCCTTCTAGAACCTGTTACAGATGCTGAAAATATTGAATTCCCAACTGACTCGATGGTTATAAAAGGGGAGTACTTGACTATTGCAGCACAACAAAAAAGGAAGGGTGGGTATGTATATCAGGATTATAGACCAGGAGCTATTGTATACCACTTCACCAACCTAGTAGTTGGTATAAACATCAAGTTGCACACACTTGCTCAAAAAAATAGGTCACATGTACAAAACTTGCTACCTCATATAGAGCACGAAATATTGATGGACACCATCGGCACCAGAGATGATCCGGATGGCCTACTTGTATGAGTGCATTGTCAGGTCCATTATTTAACCTTTAAAGTGAATTCTGAAGCACAATTTCCATTATTTAGCCTTACTTTATTCCCAATGTAATAAACCTATGATTGATAGATACCATTCATAGACATAATATTTAGAGGATACTGGACACTATAAACACGATCATACAACCTCGGGTGAGTTATCTATAAATCATGTTTGCACATTTTCATTGGGTTCTCTTTTCTTTCTTATGATGTTACTAATGTCTAGCCTTTCGTGTTCCTAGGATACAAACACCATCTATGGCACATTGGAGGTGCCAAGAATGGTGTCTTTAGACACCACCAAATAGAGTTCAGAAAATAACAAGCTCTCGAGTTGTTGAAATTTACATTTCTCGATGTTTTTAGTTTAATATACATTTAATTACATTGCCATGTACAAATCAGAATCCAACTAGGCTTTCATGCACACCAATTTGCATGCTCCAACTAGGGTTGACAAGGTATGAGATGGAACTAGGGTTTGGTGAGCAAATTGCAAGTTAAGAGAGGGAACTAGAAATAGATGATCACCAATACTTGCATGCACCAACTAGGATTTCATGAACACCAATTTGCATGCTCCAACTAGGGTTGACAAGGTAAGAGATGGAACTAGGGTTTGGTGAGCAATTTGAAAGTTAAGAGAGGGAACCAGAAACACATGATCACCAATACTTGCATGCACCAACTAGGATTTCATGAACACCAATTTGCATGCTCCAACTAGGGTTACCAAGGTATGAGATGGAACTAGGGTTTAGTGAGCAATCATGTGCAAGTTAGGAGAGGGAACTAGAAACACATGATCACCAATACTTTCATGCACCAACTAGGCTTTCATGAACATCAATTTGCATGCTCCAACTAGGGTTACTAAGGTATGAGATGGAACTAGGGTTTGGTGAGCAAATTGCAAGTTAAGAGAGGGAACTAGAAACACATGATCACCAATACTTGCATGCACCAACTAGACTTTCATGAACAATAATTTCCATGCTCCAACTAGGGTTACCAAGGTATGAGATGGAACTAGGGTTTGGTGAGCCATTTGCAAGTTAAGAGAGGGAACTAGAAACACATGATCACAAATACTTGCATGCACCAACTAGGCTTTCATGAACACCAATTTGCATGCTCCAACTAGGGTTACTAAGGTATGAGATGGAACTAGGGTTTGCTGAGAAAATGGCAAGTTAAGAGAGGGAACTAGAAACACATGATCACCAATACTTGCATGCACCAACTAAGCTTTCATGAACACCAATTTTCATGCTACAACTAGGGTTGACAAGGTATGAGATGGAACTAGGGTTTGGTGATCAATTTGCAAGTTAAGAGAGGGAACTAGAAACACATGATCACCAATACTTGCATGGACCAACTAGGCTTTCATGAACACTAATTTGCATGCTCCAACTAGGGTTACCAAGGTATGAGATGGAACTAGGGTTTAGTGAGCAATCATGTGCAAGTTAGGAGAGGGAACTAGAAACACATGATCACCAATACTTGCATGCACCAACTATGATTTCATGAACACCAATTTGCATGATCCAACTAGGGTTACCAAGGTATGAGATGGAACTAGGGTTTGGTGAGAAATTTGCAAGTTAATAGAGGGAACTAGAAACACATGATCACCAATACTTGCATGCACCAACTAGGCTTTCATGAACATCAATTTGCATGCTCCAACTAGGGTTACCAAGGTATGAGATGGAACTATGGTTTGGTGAGCAATTTGCAAGTTAAGAGAGGGAACTAGAAACACATGATCACAAATACTTGCATGCACCAACTAGGCTTTCATGAACACCAATTTGCATGCTCCAACTAGGGTTACTAAGGTGTGAGATGGAACTAGGGTTTGGGGAGTAAATTGCAAGTTAAGAGAGGGAACTAGAGACACATGATCACCAATACTTGCATGCACCAACTAGGCTTTCATGAACACCAATTCGCATGCTACAACTAGGGTTGACAAGGTATGAGATGGAACTAGTGTTTGGTGGGCAATTTGCAAGTTAAGAGAGGGAACTAGAAACACGTGATCACCAATACTTGCATGCACCAACTAGGCTTTCATGAACACTAATTTGCATGCTCCAACTAGGGTTACCAATGTATGAGATGGAACTAGGGTTTAGTGAGCAATCATGTGCAAGTTAGAATAGGGAACTAGAAACACATGATCACCAATACTTGCATGCACCAACTAGGCTTTCATGAACACCAATTTGCATGCTCCAACTAGGGTTACCAAGGTATGAGATGGAACTAGGGCTTGGTGAGCAATTTGCAAGTTAAGAGAGGGAACTAGAAACACAATATCACCAATACTTGCATGCACCAACTAGGATTTCACGAATAGCAATTTCCATGCTCCAACTAGGGTTAGCAAGGTATGAGATGGAACTAGGGTTTGGTGAGCAATTTGCAAGTTAAGAGAGGGAACTAGAAACACATGATCACAAATACTTGCATGCACCAACTAGGCTTTCATGAACACAAATTTGCATGCTCCAACTAGGGTTAACAAGGTATGAGATGGAACTAGGGTTTGGTGAGAAAATTGCAAGTTAAGAGAGGGAACTAGAAACACATGATCACCAATACTTGCATGCACCAACTAGGCTTTCATGAACACCAATTTGCATGCTACAACTAGGGTTGAAAAGGTATGAGATGGAACTAGGGTTTGGTGAGCAATTTGAAAGTTAAGAGAGGGAACTAGAAACACATGATGACCAATACTTGCATGCACCAACTAGGCTTTCATGAACACCAATTTGCATGCTCCAACTAGGGTTACCAAGGTATGAGATGGAACTAGGGTTTAGTGAGAAATCATGCAAGTTAGGAGAGGGAACTAGAAACACATGATCACCAATACTTGCATGCACCAACTAGGCTTTCATGAACACCAATTTGCATGCACCAACTACGGTTGAGAAGGTATTAGATGGAACTAGGGTTTTGTGAGCAATTTGCAAGTTAGGAGAGGGAACTAGAAACACATGGCCATGTACAAATAGGAAACCAACTAGGCTTTCATGAACACCACTTTGCATGCTATCACTAGGGTTGACAAATAATGAGATGGAACTAGGGTTTACTTCAACCAATTTAGGGTTTGTAGGGTATGATGTATGTTAGTATGGTATGATGAACTAGTATCATAGGGTATTGTAGGGTATGATATGGTATATATTACACATGCATGCATGGCTTAGTGTTAAATGGTACATATTGTTAGTATGTTATGTTATGGTACATGTTATTGTATGTTAGTATGCTATGATGTTAATGTCATAGGGTAATGTAGGGTATGTTATTGTGTGTTGGTATGGTATGATGATAGTATCATAGGGTATTGTAGGGTATGATATGGTATATTACACATGTGCATGCATGACTTAGTGTTATGATGTTAGTGTATGGTATATTACAATGGTATGGTATGTTAGTATGGTATGATGTTAAAGTAGTACATGTTATGTTATGGTATGTTATTGTATGTTAGTATGGTATGATGTTAGTGTCATAGGGTATTGTAGGGTATGTTATTGTATGTTAGAATTGTATGATGTTAGTATCATAGGGTATTGTAGGGTATGATATGGTATATATTACACATCCATGCATGGCATAGTTTTATGATTGTTAGTGTATGTAATTTACTTAGTGTATGGTATGGTTATGATGTTAAAAAGTTGAGGATAGCCATAATGTTAAAAAGTTGATGAGTCGTAAATTCTTCCTTTAAGTATTGGAAATTCATTTAAGTTAGCGCACATGCACGAACCACACATATCATGTTCCAAGATCAAGTCAACCATATATGTATAAATTTGAACCTTGCTTTATATTATATATGTATAGATATAATGTTACAAAAATTGCCATGCCACATGGCCATAATACAAAATAGTGGATCAAAAATTACATCTGTGTGTACATATGAACAAAAAGTTACATCTATGTATGCCCCCTATACATTTATTCTAGTTATCCCCCCTTTTGCTGCCACTACCAGAGTCTTTAGAGAAGTGTAGCTTTGTTTTCTGTCTGCTCACTAGTGATCCCCATTGCTGAACAAGAGGGATAGGTCGCATCAGTGGAGATTGCAGAAAAAACCAAATTTTGTAAGTTAATTTGCCAACCTTTAAAAATTCTATGTACATTTGTTCAAATTCCAAAACCAAAATAACATTTCTACTTACTATACATGAGTAAGTAATCATGGGTCCTAGTGCCTCACTAACAGTGACCCTGATTGGGTGCTCTTCTAGCACCACTTGCTCACTATCAGGCTGTATAAATATATATATATATATATATATATATATATATATATATA